>QVRM01001722.1:0-69249 GCA_003439945.1 Dermanyssus gallinae
TGGTGGTAGATCGACGAATTGCGTCAGATCATGCACCTGACAGCTCTGCAAGTCAATACGCACTGCTAGTTGTAATTAGGCTAACAGCGATGGCGCACGATGGCGATATAATTATATGGCAATTATATTTATTAACATTGCCACTATTGTTTCACAACAGACAGACGCCTTAGCACTAGTAGTACTGCAAATTGGCTAACCCTCGCGGAAAAATACAGCAAGTAAGAGAGTAATAATCTGAATCTGAGAACCGAACCACACACACACACACACTACCAAGGATTCATTCGGAAGAAACGATTCATATACAAAACGCACGATGATGCAAAAATAATCAATTTAGAAAAAAAAACAATGCAATCCAAGTCGCGCAGAGAGAAAACATGGACAACAAACTATAACAACTACAGCAACACACAACAACTACAATCCTGGTAGCAAGCAGCCCTTGTGACTTGGGACGATGACAGACCGGTGGCATTATACTAACAATGGATAATCACCTGCAATCCGACAACGTATTGACTGTCTGGCAGACTGTTGTGTCATTGCGGACGATGACAACAATCGGAACTACGGCAGCGGACCTGAGACGTTGTTATACAGTCACAATGATTGTCATAATTAGACATTATTAATCTCATTATTATTATTATTATTATTATTATTATTATTATTATATTATTATTATATTATTATGATTATTATTATTATATTATTATTATTATTTTATTATTATTATTATTAATAGTGATAATATAAGTAATAATAGAATAATCATCATTTAACGTCCACGGAACCGCTCTCGCATTGCTTCATAAGACGGACCACCCAATAAATACAAATGTGCAATGGTGGGGACGAACGGACCTGTGCACCCCATGTGTCTTCTCCGGTCGCAAGCCGCACCACGCCACCACCGGGCACTCGACACTAAGTACTAATATAAAATACTTTTCGGTACTAATTCTACTAGTCCTACTACTACTACTACTACTACTACGACAACTGCGATATGTACCTTCCTTCACTAGCTGCCTACTTAGTCGTCGACATAATGGTAGCAGTTGGTAGCAGCTAAATAGCAATCAATGCCTACGCACTATGCCACAGTAAAATTACAGTAACTATCAGCAAGAAGGCATATATGTGTCATATTCACTGGCCGTCGTCGTCATGAGCCATCAATGGGCGGGGGGGGGGGGGGGGGTGGGGCTATCGCGGCGGCGGGCCGCCACAAAACGCCACTGCGTATATACGTACATATTTAGATGTGACTGTTTACAAACACAAGCACACGCGGGCATAGCACTGCTAGCCTAACCTTTGTATGTGTACATAACCACGAGCCGCGGATGTTTCACGTGGAGTCTCTGCGTGTTTTAAATCCGAATCGGAAGTATAAACAAAGACCGAAATAAACTAAATGTGTACACACACAAACAGACACACATGCGCGTCCACGCTAAACAGGCAAACACGCCAACGACAGTCGAGCAGTCTCTATCGCGCAGAGTCGTTAGAACATGAGAACCCCCTGTTTACGTTATTCACTTGCTCCATATACTACTGCTCGTAGCCTAACGTCCGCAAGTAAATCGACTCCGTCTTTTCATTCATTTATATATATATATATATATATATACACAAATATATAATCTTAATAAAAACCGCTTTGAAGGGATAATGTCCGTCAGAACCCTCGACTTTCCTCCACTCAGTCACGTTGACAGAGTATATATATATATACTGCTCATTAGCCAAAAATCTCATCTTCTGTGACCCTGTATAAATAACTTCTCTTAAGGCGAGCACTGCCGAGTGTGCAAACGTATCGTAAATGATTAATAAATCATCACAATATGCTCTCTCTCTCTCGCTATATATATATATATATATATATATATACATCTCGTCCCTCATGGTATAACAATAAGTTATAGCCGTTAGCTGGTTAGAACTGGTTAGTCGCCTGCATGACTGGCTAACAGCAGTGGCAGCAGGAGCAGCAGCATGACAAACGTTGTCAACAAATCGCCGCTCCGTCTCGATCGCAACTCCTGCCTCAATCTCCAACTTGCTCTCTCTCTCTCTCTCTCCCACTTCGCTCAGGATCGATGCCTGCCGGCCTGGCTGTGTGTCTCGACGCATCAAAACCATCGACGCATGCATCGACCCGTCATCCCCAGTAATGGTGGCGGTCTGTTCACCGAATTGTGTGTTGTGTTTGTAAATCAGTGGCGCGGAACTCATTGGTTCATCGTCGTAAGCGCTGCTGTGGTGGCCGGTAGTGGTTGCGGTAGGACTAGAAGTACTAAGTGGTAAGCAATAATTACACGATAAATAACAAACACGGCAGCAGCAGCAACAACGACAACAACAACAAGCATAACAACAACAAAAAACAAATAGCACAGCAACAACAAACCAATAGAGACAAGCATCGCAACAACAAACATAACAGTAAGCACAGCAACAACAAACAACAATTACAGTAAGCACAGCAACAACAAACAACAATTACAGTAAGCACAACAACAACGTCAAACAACAACAAGTACAACAACAACTAAAATAAATAAGCAGCAATCACTACCAGCGACAACGAAAGCAACAACAACTGCAGCAGCAGCAGCAGCGAAAGAAGAAAGGGGACATCACAACAAATAGCTTCTCCACTCTTCCACTGTCCATGTCTCGCTGTTGCTGGCAGCGCGCTCATGCTGCCAGCCATTCACTAACCCACATGATACCACACATAGCAGCTGATTAAAGCGTCACCACCGTTTATCAAGTTGTACGCCCTTTGTGTTAACTTGTTATTTGTTTGACGCTGAGCCTGTCGAGCCCGGTGGCGGCGTGGTGGCTTAAGTCTGCGCCTCGCGACCGGAGGAGGAGACACATACATAGCAGGTTACAGCGCGGGTTCGAGCCCCACCGTTGCCCCTCATTTGTATTTATCGGGGTCCGTCTATGAAGCAATGCGAAAAGCAGTCCCATGGACGTGGATGGATTTTTTTATGCTGAGCCTATAGTGTGGTTGTCTATCGCACGCGACCCTATATATATATATATATATATATATAGCAAATGATGCGTAAGAACTCTGCTTTTATACACACTTTTTATACGTAAGGTATTCATTTGTCAAACCTTTTGCTGATGTCAGTCACGACACAATCACTATGAAGCCCTATGTTTTTCTTTAGAATTACTACTATTGTTAGCGGTTTTTTTGGTATTACGTTTTCCGTTGTTATAATAATAGTAGTAGTAATAATAATAATAATAATAATAATAATAATAATAATAATAATAATAATAATAATAATAATAATAATAATAATAATAATAATAATAATAATAATAATAATAATAATAATAATAATAACAGCAGGCACATGGTCGAGGTTGCTGGCCTGCACTCACTTCCGCGAGCGAGGTTGATAGCCCTCGAGCAGGGCAACCCTTCGGGGATAGGTTTACAGAACTCAAACGAGATTAAAAGAGCCCTCATCCCAGATACGCAAGCAGTCTCGGGCTGAAAGCGACAACAGCGGCTGCACCTTCATCACCGTGTCATCCATCGCGCAGTAAATGTTTGACATAGAATGCAGTGCCTTGTTGCACTGTAGCCTCTGCGTATCGGTGTCATATTTTTGACATCGACATGCGAGTGGTACGTCGAAAGGGAAAACAGCTATTCTATCTCTATGTCTATAGCTGTGGATGAGCTATCCGTAATATACCGTTAAAGTTACATCATCAGCAACTAGCACGCAATAGAGGCAGTGATAAAAGGCCAGCACTAAGACAAATATAAGTGAGACATCGGCTGGGTTTTTTGGTTGGATGTATGCGCCAAAGACGCGGTGACTTCTATCGTTGGCAACACGGCACGAGTTGACGACTTCAGGTTACTACGACCAATGACGGCACACTTTTGAAACTCACAATTGTTCGTACATTGTTATAATACCATTCTTGACTGGCAATAATTATGAAAATAATCTACGACTCGACTGGCACAAAAGCAAGGCTGCAATAGAGGATGAGTCCAAGTAAAAAACAAAAAGAGATATCGTTATATATATATATATATATATATATATATATATATATACGCATATCAATTCTGCTAAGAACTAACTACAAATCATCCATCTACGTACGAGAGAAGAATATCTTGCTAGGTCAGCCAAGCTTAGAAACACACCTGAACGCAGGAACGCCTTCATCAGAACATGCGTCGCTGTTACTTTTGTGGCAAACTCGCACTAAACTAGTGCGAATCACTACGAGCACTTATTTGTAAGGCAAGTATGGGAAGTGTGCTTCAGTAATCTCTTAATGGCTGGCACATCAAGGCAATCGATTTTGAAGCTACGCTGTTGTGCATGAGCTGCTTCTGCTTCTGCTGCTGCTAACCTTGCTATTATACACTCGGTGTCCCCGCCGCTGCTGGTAACGATGTCTTGGCTGGCCAATGAAGTAGTAGTGGTCGTAATAGTTGTAGTAAACTAGTTATTAATAGTTAATTAGTTAACTCAATGCCATCCCATCTGCGCTCCTTCCTGCGACGATTAGCCAGCCCCCTTCCATTGCATTAGCGATTTGCTTCAGTAGCCGCAAAACGTCGTCGTCACCGGCGGCAGCGGCGGTTTGTGTTGTTTTTGCTGCTGATCCCCGCTGCATCCCAACAGGCGGGCAGAATGAGCGAGCTCCCGTCCAGTTACTGCATACCACTTTTTTTTTTTATTGAATATGTGTTACAACCATTTTCAGCGGAACTACTTTCGTTTTACTTCGTTACCACTGCATACCACTACTACTACTACTACTACTACTACAACTAGTACTGAAGTACAGTTTTCGGGGCTGACCCTCAGCCCAGATTTATTACGTCCACGGGACTGCTTTTCACATTGCTTTTGCATAGACGGACGCTCGAAAATACAAATCGGTGGGGCAACGGTGGGGGTGGGGGGACTCGTTCCCCCGCGCACCTGCTATGTGTCTCCTCCGGTTGCGAGGCGCAGGCCGAATGCACCCACCACGCCACGCCACCGGGCTCGACATACCACTATTCGAAAAGTAAAGTTTTCGCGCTGACCGTCAGACAAGAATGAATGTCCACGGACTGTTTTTCACAATGCTTCATAGACGGATATACCACTACCACTACTACTACTACTACTACTACTACTGCAGTGGGGATTGTGTTGGACGTATAATAGACGCGTCGTGCCGTCGCAACGCCAGACTTTATCATGCCAGCTTAGCGTCTGCTAACACACATCACCATCACTGCCAACGTTGGCGTCTTGAAGCGCTTCTTGAAGGCGTCAACGTCAAGGTGAATATTATACGTATACGTATATATAATACATACGTGTCTGTGTACTATATGGTCATCGAGATGGCCGTTTGATTATCCGGCCATTTGATATATATATATATATATATATGTCTCTATTTATCTCCCGACCTTGCGCGAACGTCTCATCGCAACGCACGCTACAACTTTCCCAACTCTGCCGAGCTCCTGGAGAACCTTCTGCCAAAAGAAGAAGAAGAAATGCCAAAGCCAAAGAACGCACTTGCGCTTCATGTGCAAGGCGGCAGGCGCATCGACGGCGTTCTTTGTGCTGCCCTAACTCTAATCGGGTCTGCGCATGACAAGATGGAGAAATCGAACGACACAAGTTGACAGTTGACAACGCCGACAGACAATAGATAAGAGCCTGAGATAATAACTGGCCGATCAAGCGCTGAGGTGACGACAGACCAGCCCTATCTAACCACTGAGCCCTATCTAACACGCTGTAGCGTCGTTCATCTTTCTCTCTCTCTCTGCTCTCGCACATCACCACAAATGCGTCCTCTGCCGAGCGCCCGCCAAGAAAGGAAGACGGTGAAGAAAAGAAATCTTCCACTAAGAATTCGTCGATTCAGAGTAAAGAGCGGGGAAAGAAACGGACACAAGAGAACGAGACAAAAAAAGAAAGGAAAACATGTCAACACGCATACGAAGAAGAAGATGAAGATAAGTTGGAAATCAACCGTTGTGCTTGGCATTGATAGCGTTGATCACTGATCGCTGCTTTCGATCAACAGTAGCAGCAGCAGTAACATTAGCAGCAGCAATAGTAGTAAAAGCAGTAGAGCACGAGATCGTCGTCCAAGTGTCTAGAATGTCTAGGATGTTTAATGTCTAGAATGTTGACTATTAAATCACTTTTCATTCCCCGTTATTACGCCATCTAACAAGTAGTAATCACAAATCTTGACAAAGTGGATTTTCGTACGCATCATCCTCCACAAGCATCGCCGCAACTCTCATGACCAGCACGCCTTGCTTGAGTCCGACAAGCAGAGGAAACATAATTGGAGCAGAGGAAACTTTTCTCGCCAAGAGGAAACAGCGGAGCAATATAGCGATATAATCAACCCAACCCGGCTGACCGGCTGTTTGAGACAAATGTCAAACAATGCCACCAACAACTTCGCGAGCGTAAGGTTCACTGCTCTCTGTGCGGCCTTGTCTTCTTATTTTGGTCAGAGTGAGATATACCATTCTTGGCCGCTCGGTAAGCTTGGCAAAAAACAAGCTTGGCAAAACCAGCTAAACCCTCCATGCGTACGACAATCCAAATTACAGGTCCGACTAATAAAGCTCTACGCCGCCCACATTCTACGCCTAACTCATAGTGCTAATAACATTTATTGTTACCGTTGTTCGTTACATTTGTAGACACTGTTATGTCACTTAACTGCGTCAATCGTCGGCCAAAGTCGATCAAGAACTAGCCCATTTCGCCAAAGACCCTACCACCGCCGTTGTTGCGTTGCTTCCTAGGATCGAAGCGGATATCCTCTATCTAAGAAAACCGCCCAATCTTTTATTTCTCGTGGTGTATGTAGAAGCAGTGTTACTCAGCTTAACGCAGATGCGAGTAAGCCGGCTTTCCGTCCTCCTTAAGCGGCCCCTCCAGGCCGTCTGGCGTCTAAAACCTAAACTCAAAACTGGCGTGCGAAGCAACTAGTTTTAGTCGATCGCACACACGTCGAAGAAGTCGTAACGAGAGACATTAGACGTACATCCAGGGCGTTATGGGACGGGATTACCCGCGCGCAGAATAATGACACTTCCAGTGATTCCGAATTTCGACGACGACGACGACGACGCATTATCACATTTAGACCACCACGCAAGAGTGGCTTTCGGAGTGGAGGGGGCGGAACCCCCTGTTGGCTGAAATTCGAATGCTTCGAACTCATCGTGATCATGTCATGCTAGCGCATTGCGCGCGATCTACGTAGATCGACGATGAACTCGGGTACGGCGGAATCGAATTGCTTGCTCTGCTTGAGAGTGAAGTGTTGAGACACACGAGCCCATTGAATTATGAAATGAATTGAAGTAGCTCAAAAGAGCTGCTGCGGCTGCTAAACAGCAGTAGTATGACAAAACAGACAACTTTTGTTGTTGTTGTTGTTGTTTAATAAATCTATTCTAACTAGACAGTTTGGCCTGGTTCGGCTAGACTGCGCCTGTCTACCCGCCCAGCGCACGCTGGATGTGTTGTCCGTTCAGTTGCATACACCATAGTAGATATAGACGCGTCGTTTTTTTATAAGCACCGTCGTAGAAAATTCATAGTACACTGATAGTGGCTGCTATCATATGATCTGAAAATTAGATCAATGACGACAAAGACGGTATCATATATATATATATATATATATATATATATATATATATATATATATATATATATATATATATATATATGCGCGCATTTAGAAAAAAACGGCAGGCGACAGGTGAAAAAAATCGTGGCTACGAATCTTGTTGTTATTAATTTGTTATTCGCTTGACACGTATACCTAAATACACATATCACCCCTTTTTGTAGCAGGTTTATATATAGTTGTTTAAGCTTTGTGGTTTTGTGGCAGCTGTCAAGCAATCGTGAGTCACACAGCACAACATAACGGCTCTACATAGTTTTTGTTCTCAACAGTATTCGTCTCAATAGTGTCCACTATCAACAGGTGGACACGTATAATTCGTTTGAGAATACGAAAAGTAACGACATTCATGCCGGTGGTGATCGGGTGGCAACGGAAACTGCCGGCCAGTCACTAATTATGACGCAACCTATCATATACAAAAAAAAAACAGTACGGAACACGTTGTGCTATAGTGCACTATATCGTATTCTAGCTGTTATAGGAGACCCAGTAGTAAAATGATCTACATTGGCGGTAAAAAGACTGCTAATCTCCATAGTCAGAGCAATTTGATTTCATGTGTGATCTATCGTGTGGCGTACGTACAACAATTGTGTTAATTAAAAACAAAACTCCACATCAGCAGCAGCATCAGTAGTACTAATGAAAACAGCCTCCTTAAAAATTCATCCTAGCAAAAGTACTAACGCCGTTAACGACAAGAACAGAAACGATAAATCGATCCGAACCTGCACAACGACATAACTCATTAGTGAACCGAGGAACCCAACAATCGGCAATTGAGAGAGCTACCATGCAACTAACGTCCAATAACACTTTAAAATTATTTTGACGAACGGAGGCATTAAATGCCTATTGCATGTAACTACAAAATATATCACTAAATATATTATAGTAGTACATACATTTACTGTTTAAACTTTTATTCCAGTAATTTCAAATTAACCTGTGATTGTCGTTTGATTAAGACGCATACAACAACATAGAATTGACCATTCAATTTATAAGCATATTGCCTATAGTGCGTCCTATTTATGCCTATAAATAGAATAGACAGTCAAGTAATGTTGTATGCGTCTAAATCAAACGACAATCACAGGTTAATTTGACATTACTGGAATAATATATATATATATATATATATATATATATATATATAGGCAGCAGACGCATGTGGTTACTCAATTACGATTTGTGCAAAGCGCACTATTCGATCATAACCATAAAACCTGCCGACTCACTCTTGTAGTATTAGTAGGAACTGTTGTCTAGCACGTAGTGCGTAAGTGCGTCCATTTTATATCTCGATAATCTAAGATGAGATATAAGATGGGCGCCTGTCTTTCTGCGCATTAGGCGCTACCGTTGCATTAATTAACAACAACAACAAGCAATAACGACAATGACACTGACTACTAATGCAACAGCAAGGACGTCGTCACGTGCGTAGTGTTCCTGACGCGCTCAAACTCTTCACGGCTGGTTTTCCGTATGCGTTCCTGCCTGTGTGCAAGCGTGACCGTGTAGATGACCAAGGACAGCCGTGGCGCTACGCTTCGTGCTACTGATTCGAACATCAACAGCAGCAGCACCAGCATCAACATTCGAAGACCTCCTCCTCGACTTAACAGCAGCTCCAACAACAGAGAACGAGAGAAAATTACATATAGATTCTTCTAAATTATAATACACACGTTGCCTATATAATAACAATCATACTAACTTAAAATTTACAATAATTTAAGTTAAGAAGAGAAGCGAGCAAAATGACAAGACGGCTGCGACGACGAACCTAAACTACCAAACTCGAAGAAACTCTCGCCCCTAGATGTAACTTTTTGGGTGGGTGGGAAATGCATTTACGCACACTCGCCAATGTTTTGGCGGGTAGTGTGAGACTAAACACAGGAGAGAGAGAGAGAGAGAGTACATGAATCAATCTAATTCCAGCGCACTACCCACTAAAAACCACCCCCAAGAACCCCCCCCCCCTCCTGGTTCGGAATTGTGAACCATTACTTCGAGACCAGGAGAGGAGAGTCTCACGCTTCAACCCTCTCCATAGTCTGTGGGTGCGACCCGAGCAGGTAGGGCCTGCTGGGTTAAATCTGGGAGGTTCCGGGCGACGAATTCGCGCCCGACGAATATTTTCTAGCCGGATCTTTTCGCGCATGAGCCCATCGAGGTACTTTAGGCCAGCACCCCAGTTAGTCGTCGAATCGACCATGTGTGTGTGACGATCGCCTGCGCGGTAGATGCCCGTAGGGTGAACGGTGAGCTATCCCGGTACGCAGATAACGCCGTACAGTCATACATATAACGGTTATTCTACCATGGCCATAGTCCGTAACCATAGCCGGTCGCAGTCATAATAGATGCTGCTGCTGAGGCTGCGGCTGAGCAACAATGTGGGTGTCGTCTGTCTGTAAGAGCAAACTTATGTTGGCTTTGTCTAAACAAATCATCTAGCAGTAGAAGTAGTGGTGGTGGAGGTGGTGGCGGACGACGACGACGTGAAAAGCTAACGCCGCTTGCCGTCGCCAACCTACCGCACGCCCGACCTCCATGTTGAACCCACTTGGGCCTACTCGTAAGACAGAACAACCTGAAGTTAGCCTGCCGCCTGCCTGCTTGCTACTACTACTACTAAAGTAAAGTTTTCGGGCTGACCCTCAGCCAAGATTTAACGTCCACGGAACTGTTTTTCACATTGCTGTTTATAGACATAGGACCCCCATAACTACAAATCGGTGGGGCAACGGTGGGGCTCGAACCCGCGCACCTGCTATGTGTCTCCTCCTCCGGTCGCGAGGCGCAGATGCATGCACCCACCACGCCACCATTGGGCTCGACTGCAACCACTACTACTACTACTACTATTAAATCCTTTCGGGGCTGACTCTCAGCCAAGATTTAGCGTCTATGGAACTGCTTTTCGCATTGCTTCATAGACGGACCCCCCCCCCCCCATAACTACAAATCGGTGGGGCAACTGTGGTGGGGCTCGAATCCGCGCACCTGCTATGTGTCTCCTCCGGGGCCACGCGAGGCGCAGGCTTAATCCACCACGCCACCACCGGGCTCGACGGGTTCGATTGCTACTACAACCGCTACTACAACCAGTATTGCTACTCTCCGAATACAATACCCGTCTGTCTATCCATGAGCATCTAGCTACCTCCGCCTCGTAGCCTGGTGGTGGATGGTATTCTTTGTCGTTTTCGTTCTCAACCCCAGCCGCCATCATACTCGTCGTCGCCATCGTCGTCGTCGTCGTCGTCGTCATCAGCATCGTCTCCTCAACGCGCCGACTCGATCGTCCGTCGCTAGGGCCGGTCACCGCCCTCACAGCACTCTCGAGGCTCGAACAACGAGAGACACCACCGAGACGTAAACACAGGCTCAGCCTAGCTACGACGACGGCCCTGGAGACTTTATGATGTGGAGACTACGATGTCAAGCTACGCGGATGAATGAATGAAACACATAGCTTTATTCATGAGTACTTGCAAATACACTCGAAAGTATACAGCCTCTGTACTGCGAAGGTAGCCCATGGGCTTGAACGAAGGTCTTGTGCTCGTTGCGTCGAAAGGAAAAGAAAAATAAATTAATCAAAGGAGTAGTAATATTAATAATACTATAGAACACGTGTATAGTAATTTATTTGAATAAACAACAAACATTTTAAATAATAATTTAATGACTAGAGGAAGGTCCATAAAGATTAAATGAAATCGTTAACAAGAGGGGACACCGATAAAATAAATAAATAAATAAAAATAATTTCTGATGATAGCTGCTGATGTTATTGTTGTTGTTATGAGTGTTGTCTGTGTTGTTTGTTGTTGTCGTTGTTATGCGTGTCGTTTATGTGTTGTTGTTGTTGTCGTCGCGACCGCCGCTTATGCGCGGTTCATGTTGTTGCCGTGAATGGAGTTGTTGTTGTTGTTGTTGCCGTCGGCGGTCTTTCTGCTATTGTTGTTTTTGTTGCTGTTGTTGATGTTAGTGATGCTGCTGCTGTTCCTCTGCTTCCACCGCCGCCATTGTCGCTTGCTGCTGTCATTTCTGTTCATTATTTATCGTTGTTGTTGTTGTAGCTGCCTGACAATGTTGTTACACACACTCTTTTTTTATCGCCTCTGATCTCCCGTGGTGTCCTTACTGTCTCTCTTGTTGTTTATTTTGCTGCTGCTGCTGCTGTTGTTGTTGTGCTGAAATTGAGCCGAGAATATAGTTGCATGCTTCAAATTCGAGTGTATCTGTGAGCAGAGAAACCATACGTGCTCACATGTTACAACTCTCGGCTTCGATTTCATCATGTTTCATTCTCTTTCTAGTACGAGAGGCTTTTATGGGTGAGATGAAAGACCGCCTCAGTGTCTATGCTGTGTCCGCCGCCAAACAACAAGCCGGCACAACTTATGAAAAGGAGTGTCCTCCATATTAATACTGCAAACAAATGTTAAGTAAAATGACAATTTTTACACACACGCATGTACATATATATATATATATATATATATATATATATATAAACGTGTGAATACGCAGACAACTTAGTCGGGTGCTTGTATTCGTGTTCGTTGAGCTCAGTGTCAGTTCGAGAGACAACGGCATAAGGAATTGCTCGGTCCTTGGTACGCCTGGGGCGCGGTCGAGACAATCGCACATATTCTCAAGAAAGCTGGTCCCCAAGGCTGTTTAGAGTCTCTTGGGCGAGGGAGTAAACGCAGTGTGTATTTTCGCGTTTTGGCCTGTCGTGAAAGAGATAGCATGCTTCGGGGGATCAGCGCCGCACTCTATATACAAACGTAAAACAATTAGATATATATATATATATATATATATATATATATATATATATATATATATATATATATATACATACATATATATATACATATATATATAAAGCTATGCAAGTCGCCACGCGCACCGTCATACTTACTTATACACTCATCCCGACAACCACCACGTTTCAACAAGCAGGCCGAACGGCGCAATTAGTCGAGGTAGTAGTAGTAGTAGATCGAGTTAGTTCGGCTAATTCGATAATTAGTTAGGAGGAAGTGGCTCGTGCCATTGCTGACCGCTATTTAGGCGCGCATCACCTCTCTCGTCGGCGCACGTGGTGGCACCATTGTCGGTGGTGTTCGGGCAAAAGTCGACGGCGACCCGTCGTAGCGTTCTGCTTGGCGTTCTGCTCGCACCGCATCGTTTGGTCGTCGAAACGACACCAGAAACGACACAAATACAACAATAACAGGAACAACAAAACAACAACAACAGCAACAACAATACTAACAACAACAGCAACAACAATGCTAACAACAACAACAACACGCGGTCGTCACACGTGCCACCGGTGGCTAGATCAGCCTATAGCCTCTCCTACTGCAACTGTCGCGCGTCTCGTCGTCCTGTCCTTCGTTAGCTGTCCTGCGTTAGGCGTCATGCAACCAAGAAACAATTTGTTGTCGCGCTGGCGGACACCCGGCAGCCGGCACCCAGCACGCGACACCGATACTACAGCAGAGCCCCGCAGCTCAGCACCAACTTGCACTATTATCATATAGCCTTGATGGAAGAAGCATCAAGGAAGACCATGTGATAATTGTTCCTGGAAGAAAGGCAGCGCTCGCTTACAATGACACCCATATCCACCACGTGCCTCAATTGTACACCCCCGGTTCCCTATCCCCTCCTCCAACAACAACTAGCCATCCTATGGCTAGAATGGCGTCCAGCCTTTTGCGTATCCTTTCTTCCTTACTTCCGCGGTCTGCATACCGTCTATTCTAGAATAGTGTAGTATGAGTACTGACAACGAGTAAGCACTGACAAGTACCATACTTGAGCACTGTCCGCCCCCTCACGCACGTAACTGTGATTCGTCACGACTGGCGTCACGACCTGTAGAATAAATGAAAAAGAGCATGCGCTCGTTGTTTTCTGTTTTTTTTTTCTTTTTAAAAAAACATACACACACACACAAGACCCTACGCACAGCTATACACAATCCTAACAACATGCTATAACTATAGCATCGTCTAAGTCTCGTCTGTGGGGAATATATCGGCTTTCGTAAAGGTCCAGACCGAACTCCCAAGCGTTAAAAGGCAAGCATAGAAAGTTGGACGAGTCGGCCAACGTTGCAACGTGCGCAGGTCGGAGCGGAGCGGAGATATATGTCAATAATAAACTGCAGTCTTCCGCAATCATTTACGATCCCCGGTCCCCTAAAAACATAACACGTGGCTACTCAGTGCTGCGACTCCCGAGCAATCGCCATCAACAACTATCAGCGAACGCCAAAGTGCTTAGACGCAGTCCGCAGACTCTTAATAAAAAGATACATCAAAACAACGAACACAATACGGATAATCCTTCATCGCGGAGCGATTTGCGATCCGGTGTCTTTGCATAATCCACTCCTTTCTTGTCTTTTGGAGACGATTGTACGTACGAAGATCAACAAGCACGGGGACAGACAGCCAACACATGAAGGCGACGACAAGGAAGATCAGCCATCTTAAAAAATATATATATATATACTCCTAGCATATGCTTACATTGAGAAAAAAAACAAAGATAATTTCATTCCGGCCGTAACTTTTGCCAACACAATGATAACTGTAGTAGGTTTAATTACTACCGACTTCTTGCAATATTGCAAATATGGAAAATAACATACAGTCGTAAATGTGTATATAATTAATAAATGATCTTGCTCCAAAAGCGCATGTATATATATATATATATATATATATATATATATATATATATATAGATATAGATATAATCGTAATCATAGATCGCCCATACGAGCCAGGTATTCCATACATACTGGAGCAAAGCATCTCGCATGACAACCGGTGGAGATAGCAAATCCCAATAACAATAAATCTAATAACACTGATAAGAATACTAGTCATATCAATAAGTATATATTAATATATTAATAACTATCTATCATAATGTCGAATATTCGATTTTTCTCAAAAGGCTCTCATCTCATACGTCAGGTGCAACACCGGTACGGCACGTGTGTTCACTCAGGATGAGTAGGTATAGACTCCTCTGTCCGAGAAGCAGTTTGAGGGTTTAATCCGCTCGGCCCATAACGACGCACGCTGCAAGAGCACTCACGCCTGAAAGAAGTGAGTTAGGCTTGGGTGGAGGCGAGAGCCTGGCTCCACGCTCTACGAAGTGACCCACAGGGAACACTGCTCGACGACACTGCTACAAGCATCGGTGTCGGCCTTCAACTGGACACAACAACGTTGATCGAACGAAGCCGCCCGTATCAGTGCAGCAGCAGGAGCTGCTGCTGATAACCGGGAGAAAGCCGGCGGTACACTGGTCATTCATTATTATTATTATTATTATTATACTGCCAACGGCTTTCCCTAGAGATTCAGAGAGGCAACGCAATTTCGGTGCTCGGAACTATGAAAGACTGGATGGACCCGCGTCTTCGCGTCAGGGGTCAGGGGCAAGACTCCCACTCGGACACGAGTGATAGATGAGGAGTGAGCCATCGGCACCGTGGATTTAAACAATCACATGTATATATGAAAGAATAATAATAAGTTTTGCTATATACACGGATATTCTTCGATAAGTACACTTTGCAGAAATAAAAAGATTACTGCAGCATTACACATATACAATTATTATTATTCGAAAAGGGTCGCCGTGTCGCAACGAGACATGCTGACATAAACGACGCTATTGACATTAGCTCCTTGGTGGGCTGGATTCCCAGCGGTGCTTGAGTCATCTTGGCTTGGGAATTGGCGAGGGGCTTGTTTCCCGGGCTACGACGGCCTGACGACGATAATCCAATCCCCTTCGAGTCACGGAAACCCATGATATAGAATTTACAATAATTGGGTCGGACTCACTCACACCCGGTACGAGCCGCGCACAGCGTTTACATTTCCAAGGGCATAGCACGAAATAGACGGAGCTGACAAGAAGAACCCATGTAGTAAGTAGATATTGAGCACGCGCACAACTTCACGCCGCATACTTTCACCAGAAACAATTGCTGGACATTCAGCGGAATGGTGAGGCCGCCACTGTCCGTGCAACCCTGTTAGATTGGACAGGCCCGAACCTGGAAGACGTGTAACGTTTTCATTTATTACTATTAGTGATCCGGTTGGACGTTCAGTGAGAGACAATTGATAGCTCGTATGTCTAAGCAAATAAACATTCGAACTACTTCTCACCGTTCACTGTTGGCACGTTGCGGCCTAAAAGCTACACGATCAGCGACTACCAGGTAGTAGTAGTAATCAAGGGTGCTGAGCCTGTCTTTTTATACGACCCAGACCTAAGTTTAGCAGGAAAGCCAGTCGTATTCGTTTTTGGCAACCAACAATTATGTTTACATATGCTACGTTTACGTACGTATGCTGGCTGTAGTAATCAAGGCTAGTTCCGTACAAGACCGTAATTAAAATAGCAGCTTGTTTTATTCGTATCAGTGCTACTAGCTAATGCTAATAATAACAAAAATAATCTTAATCGAAAATAATCATGTCCACACTGATGGACGTTTTCCTCTTCATTGCTCCTCTCTGTATGGCTATAGCCCTTCTGCCGGCCGTTGTGGTTTATCAAGTAACAACATGTATGCAGATTTCTCAAACCTCCGTGTAGCGACATATGTCATTGTCAGCCCTCAGTTTGTGAGTTCGCTCACTCTGCATAGCGTTTCACCTCTATCGGACAACAACGATGAAAAAGAAGATATAAATAAACGAAACCACAACGATAAAAAAAAATAATATATACATAAACAAAACGGACAATAACACAATCGACCAACTGACCGACCAATGTATGTATCTCGCGTCTCTCTCTCTCTCTCCATCTGTCTATAATCTGATCGCTCATCTGCGCCCCCTTTCCGGATCTAAGTTCCTTTTTTAGCCATCGTTGTTCGGTGTAGATAACGTTGATGGTGACCACACGATAGAAGAAACAGTGAACGCCATTTTTATCGCCGATCATTATCATTTATTGCAGCGGCGACAGTTAGTCCGCTGCCGGCCCTGTCGGCGCAAACGCCAAGATCGTTTGACGGTGAAAGACAAAAAAAAAACAAAGAAAGTCTAAATTATAAACAATCACGCCTGACAACGCAATTTAGGATAACACAAACAAAATTATCCTGCCTAAACGTCACCACTTGTCGCCGCCACTGTTGACCCGTATTTACTACACAATTTGACTTAAGCCAAACGACCGCGAAGGTAATTTACTAAGTCTTACGTATTACCCACTCCTGTTATGTGTGCCGACGATTTGATCGTGTTCGTTGTGAAGAAACTCCTCGTAAATCAAGCCCATACACACCGTTTCTGATAAAAGTGGACTTGATTTTCTTTGAGTAACTCTTTAGGCAGTTTCTATTTTTATTAGGCACGCTTTCCATGGATACATATGCACATATGTACCGCAAAAGCCCAGCCCAAAAAAAAGCTTAAAAAAAGTGCTAGCCAAAACGCAATCATCCCCACAACGCTATAAGACGACGTTATTATCAGCGCCCACCGTTGGTGCCCATTGTAGTCGATGTTGCCCCAGTTACATCCACTCCCACTAACCCCCACGGAGGTCTAGGTTGTTCAAATCCTATGCGAGGAAGTGAACGCTATACACACACTGACCGGACAAAATGGCTTCGATCTATACTACTGTTGGTCGATTGTTCAGCTCTCCGTTGCGTATCGTCGAGTCTCGGCAGGGTCTCCGTTGCGTATCGTCGAGTCTTGGCTTTCAGCCGTATCGATCAAACGACCCAAATAAGGTATGGCCCCCGGAAAGCAGCAAAGTTCACTCACGACGCGCCGCGGTAGACGGCACAATAAAAATAATCATAATAATTATAATGCTGTTGAAGTCTTACTACAGCTTTGTATTCTTTATAGGAAGTACAAGCAACCACGCCTAGAAATGACGCCCTACATGCCACATGTGTACGTCTATTCACCTGAGAGTGAATAATAACTATGTAGCCTATAATATCATAGAGCGCTAACAAAACCGACGAATATTTTGCGCTGTAGCATGTGCGTGTAGACTTAAACTAACTTCTTGAAACTTTATTGAGCACCTTTATAAGGTGGAAAGTTATACAGTTGTGACCTGCTAAGCGTTGTCAGTCCGGAGGAGTCCGGAGCTAGGCCCCACGTGAGCAAAGGCCAATAGAACAAGTTTATCTGCGGCCCGTCTTAAGGCCGAGTCGTCTATCGGCCATCCTTAGGGCGACGTGGTTTACGCCGTAACAACGCAACCTAACGCCGAAATCGTCTAAAGCGGGCTTGACTTAAGGAGAACAACAGAGTGTTGTTAGCCGGTCACGAGGACTTCAGTGTACGGGCCTAGATCTAGGCTTCCCATGGCAGAACGCCAAGTAAACGCGCTGGATTTACGCGAGCAACAGTAGAATCCACAAACCAATCAACCTATCGGTGGTGGCGGCGCCGTAAGCGCGCGAAGGATGACAGCCTATTTGTCGCGCTGAGGTGGCTCAAAAGTTGCCTAGGTTAGCGTTGTCATCTCGCGCCGCATTGCGCTACCTAGTCCAACGCGACAAACGCGAATTTTCCCGTCTGGCCACCGAGAGCTGATAATGGTTGTTGATGTAATGTCTGCAGTGGACTGGCGCGCACCAATCGACTTACTCATTCCCTACCCTTCTACAATCGAGGAGCCACGACAATGACAACGAGAATAACAACGACGACGTCTTGCGGTAGATCTACGCTGATGACATTGTATTGTTTATGTACAACAACGGAGACTACAACGACGACGATGAAGTAGTATGAGGTGGCTGGTTGGTGGTCGTGGGTCTAGGTAGTCCCTGAGATCGTGGTGAGGATGATGGTGGTGGTGGTGGTGGTGGTGAGGATGATGAACCGGTAGATCAGGTTGCTAGTCCCCTTTCCCAGCTTGGCACCAGTTCACAACAGCAGCGCAGTACAACATAAACAAACAGAAACAGCAAAAAGAACAAGTGCTCCGCTACGTTGCGTTTCACCTACGGAGACTACTGGTGCTTACTCTGCTGCTCTACCACGTTTTACTTAGTCAAACGACAAGCGCTAACTAGCGTTAGGTGGCTGGCTGACTGGCTGGCTGGCAAGCAGGTAGACGGGCGGATGGGCAAACGGGATGGTTAGCAAGTAAACAAACCCACAAACAAACAAACGAACGATCGTATGTAAAGAGTAAGCGCAAACGCCGAAAGAAAGAAGATTGGGGCGAAATAATAGAAGAAGACGAAGACGATGATGATGATGAAGAAAACGAAAACGAAGAAAACAACAAAATCACTCCGCCAAACGCCGGCCGTGCCACAGCCGAAGGACCTGTGGTGGTGGTGGTAGTGGTGGGGGCTGCAGAAGCTGAAGAAACAGCGACAGGCAGCGGAGGCGGTGGTGGCGCTCGTACGCTTACAGAAGCGAACGGACGGCCGATCGGCCGGGAGGTAGATAGGTCCGACGCTTGTTTCGCTTCGTCCTTTTAGGCGGCCAAGAAGAAGCCTCCGACAACGACAACGATCGAACTACAAGGCCGAGCAGCGACCAGAGACGAGAGACCAGTGAAGTCCTGTACAATCTAAGGAAAAATAACTCAAAAGCGCGCTTGAGAGAGCGAGACACACACAGACAAACAAACCAACCGATATGCAGAGAACGACGCGCACGCGAAACCAGGGCGAGATCAATAGAAGACAATTGTGAAAGATACAAGACAATTGTGAACGTGTGTGCTAAAGCAAACGAGAGAGAGGGGGGGGGGGCTTTGAGAGGAACGCAACGCACAGGCCTGCATAGCCTGAAGCTTCTTCCCCCGTCATTCATCGGCGTCGATGAAGAATCAGTCAATGGCCAACTCTCGGCCATTTTGCCTGTTGTTGCTGCTGCTGTTGCTGTTGTTGCTGCTGCTGCTGCTGCTGGGTTGGTTGGTTGGTTGGTTCTTCGAACAAGATGATGAGGCGAGAACGCGATGAAGCCACACCATCCGTCGCCACCGCAGCCACCGCCGAAACCCGCCCTCTACTACGGTCAGGCCGTCCACGGCCCACAGACTGAGATTCGCTGCTAACAGCATTGCTAACAGCATCCCACGTTCCTCTACCTAAAAAAAAAACTACTTTCTGGGCTAAATCTCTCAGCCAAGAGTTACCGTCCATGGGACTGCTTTTCGCATCATTGCTTCATCGACGGACCCCATAAATACAAATCGGTGGGGCAACGGTGGGGCTCGAACCCGCGCACCTGTTATGTGTGCCACCCAACCAGACTCCGGTGGCAAGGCGCAGGCGAATGCACCCACCACGCCACCGGGCTCGACACGTTCATCTACCTGGATGTGTTCACATATCCTCGTCCACCGAATCGTGTTCGCGGAGGATACGACGAGCTATGACGAGTCGCTGCTGCCGCCGCTACCGCCTACGCTCACTAGTTTGACGCTACGCGTCACGACACTTCGAAACTACTTTGAACCAGTTTAAACGAACGAACTTCGAAACTCACTTCGAACACGATGACTCACTGACTGACAATATACGACCAGAGCCAACCAAGAGCAAACGAACGCAACCAAATCATGAGCAAACGACCTTCGCAAAAACCCAAGGAAAAAAAACCAACGACAAAAAGGCTCATGTCGAGCCGAGGACGTACTTCAATAGTACCGCAGCACCAGACGGCGCCAGCCGTGCCGGCTTGACACTGGCGAGCGGCTGAGTGCGGAGAGCGACGACTAGGAGAATCATTTAACACCGACAACAATACATTCTCAGCCGTCGCACCTCTGGACGCGCGCGGCCCGCCTGACATAAGCCTGGTTTGCTTCCTCGAACTTCTACTATTGTTAGCAGTACTATTACTACTGCGACCAATAACAATAATAATAATAATAATAATAATAATAATAATAATAAGAATATCATGTGTGGTCATGGCATGTCAAGCGGCGGTGATCGCAACGAAGGCGACGACTAAAATTGCCATTACAGCTTCATCACATCATTCTTGTCACCAATGAATGATTAGATTACTACTAGTACTACTACTACAGCCACTACTACTACGACTACTACTAATCATTAATATGACCGCTAACACCAAAGTCACCATTAGCTACGTAACGCGACGCAAACATATTTGCAACCCATCGAACCCGTCAAAACGCATTGCTTTTGATTGTTTTTTTGTTCGTGTTGTTGCTGCTGCTGCTGTTGTTGCTGCTGCTGTCGTTTGTGCTACTTTAGTTACTACGTTATCGTTGCTGTTTTCGTTGTTATTGCTACTGTTGTGCGACGAGCAAGAAAATGACAAGTCCCATCAAATTCATAAAAGCACACACTACAATTGTGCCTCTTGTCTTTCCGTCCCGCGGTTCTGCTACCTCTGTCTCTCCATCCCGGTGTGTGAGTATGTGTGTGTGTCCTACTCAACTTTGTCTTATTCAACTTTGTCCTACTCAACTTTGTCCTACTCAACTTACTCCGTCCTGTCACCGTTTCCTTCCGTGACACCGGAGTACACATGGCGGCACAATGAGTCGCAGTGCCTGCTCTTGCCTGCGACTTCGACGACCATCACACCTTGTTCGTAACAGCGTAGAGCATTAGTCATAGTCACGCATGGGGCACAATGCTGAGGGCAGAAAAATACTCGATATCTACGAATGAAAACACGAAGAAAGATAAATGCTAGAGTGTGCATTATATATATATATATATATAGAGAGAGAGAGAGAGAGAGAGAGAGGCGAGCACTGCCGAGTGTGCCAACGTAGTGTAAATTATTAATAAATCATCACAATATTTTCTATATATATATATATATATATATATATATATATATATGTTTTGTTTTGGAACTTTCGTAGACGGATGTCAACGCAGAGAGAAACACAGCAACACGAACAGGCTCAAGCGCATTTTCGACCGCTAGGTCGATCGTATGGTTCGATCGTCGAATCGAGAATCGAAATCGAATCTCGGTTCTCGCACCACCCGCGATCCACCAGCGAGGCGAGGCGGCTAGATGGCGCCAATGCCGACCGACCATAACACTACGACTATAACAAAGGCTAAAAATAACGCGCCGTTTATTTTCCTTCCAGCTCTCGTCGTCGTCGTCGACGTTGTTTTTGTTGTTGTGGTTTTTGTTGTTGTTGTTGTTGTTGTTATCGTTGTTGTCATTTTCGGTCGGTGGTGGTTCAGCCCAGCGACGCCCTGGCGACTCGAGATGCAAGCAGTGCCCATAGGTGTCCTGTCCGGCGGCTGCTGCATCGGGGTCTCCAGCTCGAGAGAAGAGACAACCAGCTACCCTCCTTCTTTCTGCCACCGCGGTGCTCAACTCTACTGGCTACTCCGTTACTGGTACTCCGGGGCTGAGGTCCAGTCGACGAAGAAGTCAGAAAATCGAATTCTGTTGGCATTATCGAGCAGAACAATTGCAGTAGCAAAAACAAGAATATTGACAACAACAAAACAACAACAACAACAACAACAGTAATCATAATAATCATAACAACAACAACAATAAGAACAGCAACAACATCTTGGCCGTACCCGTCAAACGTCACTTTCATGCCTTCACTCCCACCCACCCTCCCATTCATGTATAGTTGTTATCCGTTTATATTTCGGGCTGAATGCCTAGTTAAGTTACCTGTATATAAATATATTTTTTTTAGTTAGACAAATTGGACTTTGAACGTTACTATTCGCCTACTGATATTGCTATACTGTTATTATCAAGATAATCGTCATCTTTACGAGGTTGCCCTCAGTTAATAAAGTCAGCATGTGCGCATACAATGTCAATCAACGCTACCGACGATAACCATAGCCAACAATTCAACAACTGTGATTGTTGTTGTTGTTGCTGTTGTTTTTGTTGCTGTGGCTTCAGCCAGCCGACAGGGATGACCATAACAGTTACGCCAGCTGCATCAGCATTCGCTGCACGCACGCAGAGAGAGACGCCCAGAGTATGTTTGTGCCATCCGTTATCATCTCTCGCGCTTTGTACTACTCACCTTGAGGACCTGCGACCTCCGGAAGCTAAGCTCATCGTCTGCTGTTGCGTTGAAATCGTGCTTAGCTACGGCCTCCATGGCTATGATTGTTGCTGTTTCTGTCGTTGCTGTTGCTGCTGCTGCAGCTGTTGTTGTTGTTGTTGTTGTTGTTGTTGTTGTTGCTGTTACTCTGCTCTTGTTGTCAATCACAATATTCCTGCTCTCGCGTCTTGCTGTTGCTGTTGTTGTTGTTGTTGCTGCTACTACTGCTGCTGCTGTTGCTAAAGATGTTTGCTCTTCTTGCTTCTATAAATGTTGACGCTTGTTTGCCTCACAACAACAACAACACCGCCGCTGCCGCCGCTGCCGCACTGAGCAGAGGAGAGCATAGAAAATGAGACACGGCACGCTGACGAATGCACGTACACCCAACAGAACACCGAACCGAACCGAACAACCACCACCACCACGACGACCAGAAACGACGATGGAAACGGTGGAAAACAGCAGAGCACGGAGCAATGCACCCACAACAACAACAACGACAACAACAAACAACTCCACAATCTTCACCACCACCACGACCACGACCACAACCACAACAATGGCAGCACGACAAATACACCACCTGGTTGTCGGGGACTCAACAACCTCCAAGCGACGTACGACAAACGTCAACCTGCAACCACACAGTCGTCGTTAGTTAGTTCAACAACACAGTAGCAACAATAGCGACTACAACACTAGTTCGTTCAACTTGCGCACAGGCAAGTGTGGTTGGTGGTGGAGGAGGAGAAGAAGGACAAGAACAAGAACAACGTGAACAACTTGAACACCGGCGATCGAGCACCCACCGAGCCCACGCTCACAACGACGACGACCACTAATTACTACCACCTCCTTCAGAAGTCGAAGAGAAGTTAAGGCGACTGACTCACTGACTCATCCACTCACTCACTGATTGATTGATTGATAGTTTGACTGATTAATACTACTGAAGTCTGCTGCTGTTGAAGGCACAACAAGCATAACACCGACAACAACAACACCAACAACAACAACAACAACAACAACGACGACGACGATGAGGGCGGCGATGAGGGCAGCGACGACTCAATCCCACCCACCACAGTGCAGTGGTTTTTCCTTCCTCTTCCCCTTCTTTCTGGAGCAGCAGCCAAGCAAGAAAGCAAGTCGTGCTGCAAACTCGTGACAACTAACCAACTATTTATCAAAACCTAGGATAACTATCGAGGATGCGCTTTTCCACTTTGTGTTTTTTTGCTCGTTCTGCCGCGATCGGTGTGCCGGTTCTGCGTTGTTCGACAGCCAAGCTAAGCGAGATGAGATGTTTGATGTGAGAGGTTGTTGTTGTTGTTGTCGAACTTTCTTCTAATTATTTTTTTTTCTTTTTCTTCTTCTTCTGTTACTGTTGTTGTCGGTTGACTAACTATTAACTGGCTGGAGGATGGCTGTAGTTGGTTGGTCGGTTGGTTAGTTGGTTGGTCGGTGGGTCGATCGCAGACGCAACAGAAACTGTTAGTTTTTCTGTTTCCCGTCAGTCAGAGTTATCCCAGAGAGCCAGAGTGAGTCGTCTTCGTCGTCAGATACGATGATTCGTGGCCACCACGATTATTGCTGGAGGGCATCAAGACATACAGCAGCAGCAACAGCATCGAGAAGCATGGCAATCACCATAATCGTCGTTGTCGTCATGTTAGCAATAATGATAAGATCCACCACCACCACCACCTTCACAACAACATCTTCTACAACAACAACAACAACAACACGGATTCGTCGCTGTTGTTGTCGTCGTCGTCGTCGTCCTCGAGGACGACAAGGAGGACAGTGGCAGCAACAACAACAACAACACCCGCCGGGTTTGGCCAATGCTGGAACGGGTTGGTTGCAATGAAGCACAATGTCTTTCTCTATCTAGTTGTTCATTCGCTGCTACTGCTGCTTCTGTTTCTGCTGCCGCAATTTCTGCTTCTGCTGCTGCCGCCGCAATTTCTGCTTCTACTGAAGAGTAGCAAAAACAAGCTAACAAACTAGCCTAGCAACCGTTCGACCGACCGGTCCACCGAGGAGGCTGAATGAATGTCGGCGACGATACGATACGATGACTGTTTGCTGCTGCTGCTGCTCTCCGTGCACCTCTACTATCATCAGCTACTACCACCGCCACCACCAATATCAGCAACAACAACAACAACAGCAGCAGCCGAACTCAACAACAGTAGAAGAAGAAGAAGCAGTTGCAGGAGAAGCAGCCAACCCGTCAGCCACCACCACCACCACCACCAAACAACACAACCAGGAGACCCAGAGATCTGGCGGCGGCAGCGGCGGCAACGGAGGTAAACAACACGGAGGCCGGCCGCTCACGCTCGCCTTAACAACAACAACAGCAGCAGCAGCAGCAGCAGTAGAACAGCCAGCAGCACCAGAACCATCAGCTAGATATACAAGACATAGATAGACACACTAAAGGCAGCTCTGCTCATCAGCTCATAGGTCGTGGTGGCGGCGGCGGCTGCTCGACTCGCATGCACGCACGCATAAACATATAGGTATATATATATATATATATATGTATATGGACGTATACACTAGGGCAGCGACGGCAGCAGCAGCAGCCCTTAAACACCGACGACACAAACACACAAAGACGACTGACTACTACAGCAACGACAACAACAATAACAATAACAACAACCACCGCAAACGACAACAACAATAACAACAATAACGCAAACACTCACAACGCTCACTCCTCTACTACACAAAATGGCGAGTGCCGCTTAGAGGCCGCCCGTCTGTCTGCCCCTTGCTTCTCGGTCGCCCCCGCCCCCCCCCCCCCCCCCCCTCTACAGAAGGTTCAGTAGCAAAGGCGACGGCGCCGGGCGGTTAGACAGACCAACATGTGAGGAGGAGCCCGCCAAAATTCAAACGTAACACTCTTCTCTGCTTATCGGCTTCTGTATTTATTTATTTATTTTCTTTATATATATATATAAAAAAATAGGCTAGCAATTTGTATATACTCTTGTTGTTGTTGTTGTTATTATTATTATTATTATTATTATTATTATATTATTATTATTATTATTATTATTATGTTATTTCTGCTGAAAACTTATCCAGAGAGCTTGCGAAGTTAACAGCGAACATACTCTTGGCCGGACCGGCGACAGGAGCTTTTGGAATTTTTTTTTTTTTTTGCTTTGGAATCAGGCCTTATTATCATTATTATCCTTATTATTATGTTGTAGTCAACCCGCGTACGACTAAATCCACCACTTTATCAGTCACTCAACGCTTATGTATCAGACTCACCTTCTTAGAAATATTATGTGTGGCTATTGTTTTATTTCAAGCTTGGTTTGTCAGACGGGGGTGAAATTCTAGACATAATCGCTCGAACTCAATTATTTTTCTTTGAATTGACCTCTCTCACTAAACCTGTATAAACTTTTTTTTCAGAACAAAACTTCTGCAGAAGGATAAAGACTTATGTCGACCAGTGCAACATCATATTCAAAATACTGCACAACAGATGAAAGTGGTTCTGAAGAAACTTTCTTAACGAGATGGAATGACGACGATGGCCGGCAATTTTGCCATAGAAGCTGCGAGTTCCTATCCGGCGCGGCGCATACCTAGAGCTCTCTTAAAATTTGCAGATCTGATTACGATGATTATTTTTGTTTAAACATGTTCAATGTATCCTCGTCATTAGTATCTCAACGATAAACGAACATTGCTTCCTATCATCGGCTACTAAACTGGAACTGTGGCAACAGGAATCATACACTTAATTATAAATTAGAATTCAACATTTGAGACAAGGAAAAAGGGCTAGAAAGAAATCTAAAAATATAAAAAAAATCGATAGAGTTAGTAGGGAAAACTGCTCAGTTATGTCCTAAAAATAATTTAACTATATAGCGAACAGGGCAGATTGAGCCTCTTTTGTGCAAAGGATAGATATATGTCTTCTGAGTAAGTTTTAATATAATTTGTCGATTATAATGAGTCTCTAGTAGTTTCTAAATTCAAGTTTAGACATTTGTTTAAATAATATATATATATAAATATATATATATATATATTTTTTTTTTTTTTTTTTTTTTTAATATATTTAAACTTGAATTTAGACACTATCAGAAGACCTAAATCCGTACTTTGCACAGAAAATAATTAATTTGTTTTGCTCGCTATGTAGTTAAATTATTTGTAGGCATTTGATCCTACTCATTCAACAATACAAGTTAGGTATCGTTGATGTAGATAGGTCGACTTTGCAAATCGAGGCAATTTTCGTACCTCAAAGTACATGTGCCACCCTGCCATAGGATAGTTATTTTTTCTAATCAATACGACATGCTTAATCTCGTAGTTTCCGACAAAGTAATTTCTATTACACTGATTGTCCCATTATGACCGCTGTATTATAAAATGGGCCGCCCTGTTCAGTGTTACATGACTGAATCTTCGTTCCATCCTGTAATTCTAAATAAAGCTCAATACCCACCCTAAGAAAGCTAAGAAAGACGCACTTGAGATGAACTGAATTCCCGTGATGACTTCACACAAAATATATATATATAAACAAATAAAAAATAAAAATATATATATATACATATAAATATACACTTTAACTTGTGTTGACAGCGAGCGCGAATTGAGTGATACGTTAACTTATCATATGTCGTACTACACAAGATTAACCCGTTCTTACGGCATGTGACTGCATGTAAGTTCGTGCGGTACAGCTAACCGCTTGAAAACTACTTAAGTAAAATAATGTTGGCTACCTGTTTATCCGAGCTTACTCTAGAAGGCTTACTCTCAACACATGATATTAACATCGTGAAGCATCTATGATCCCCGAAAAGCAGCGACGACGACGATAACAACAACAACAGTGGCAACGCTAAGGTCACAAGAAAGCACCAGAAGCTTTACAAGCAACAGCAACAACAACAAGTAAATGCACTCACACGTAACAGCTATCACATAACAATTTATTTTGAGCTAAGACTGACACGGGCATTTTATAACATGACGCTCTCTCACTGTTCGTAACACTTTCTCCTTTCGTACACCACGCACGCGGTGGCGCGAATTTCGGCCTCGATCAACGATAGATATGCATATATATAGTATATATCTATATATATATATATATATATATATATATATATATATATATATATATATATATATATATATAGCGATACTCGCGCTATGTAAAGTATAGTATAGTATAAGGTCTCGTAGATTTTCGGTTCGGTTCGCCCAATTCACGAACTATTTCGTCTCTCTCTCTCTCTCTGCGGTACGGGTCGAACCGAGTCGCCGAGTCGCGGAGTCGCCGAACCTCCGCTCGCTATAGCGGCGGCATGTGGAAGCGTTGCTCGCGTTTCGTGTTCCGCGTGTGCTCGACGAGCAGCCTGAAGACGGAGTTGCTCCGGACGGCGTCGGGCGCGTCGAGTTTTCCCGTGCACCAGTAGTAGATGTCCCACTCGTTCGTCGTGCTCCGGTTGATGAGGTCGTCGTATTCGCGCAGCTGGCGCTCCGAGAACGCGCCGAGGTGCTGCTTGGCGAACGTGCTCAGCAGCAGGTCGTTTTCGAGCGTGCCCCGCTTGCGGCTCTGGTAGATGAGGCGTGCCCGTAGCGTGTCCGTTGACTCGGCGTCACGCTGCTGGTGGTGGTGGTGGTGGTGATGCTCGACGCTCGACGCCGCGGTGTCGGCGTCGGCAGGGGCGGCCGCAGCCGTGGCGACGGTCGCGAGCGGTCGCGCCCACCGTGGTGGAGCTGTGGCAGCGCAGAGCTGACCTCGTCGCCAACCAGGGCGTCGTCTGGTTAGCGTGACGGCGACGCATCGCGCCAGACTTTGCGGCTGGAACATCTCGCTCTCTCAGTCAGTCGGGGGGGGGGGGGGGTGTCTGGGTGCTTCTGAAGTTGAAGTTGTTGGTATCGTTGTTGTTATTGGTATCGTTGTTGTTGCTGCTGCGGGCCAATCTTGGAGTTTCTGTTACAGCTGGTCCTGTTTGCCTTCCTGCGTGCCTGCAGCTGTTCCTGCCGCCGCTGTTGTTACTGGATGACTGGTCGTAGACTTCACGTGACCTAGTAGAGTTAGCCCGGTGACCCTCACAAACCTCACAGAGCTTCGGCGGCAAGTCTTCTTCAGTGGTATGATGGTGGTGGTCGTGGTCGAGTCGGTAGAGGTTGTGTGGGGGTGATGATAGTGAGGGCTGCACAAGGTACCAGAGAAGACTTCTCTTCACCACACGATCTTAATTTGTAACTGTGTGTGCATGGATGGGTGCATGTATTCAAGTAGGGTACATGTAGTGAACGAGTAGTCACTTAACTACTATTAAACTCTTATTGCTGTTGTTGTTGTTGTTGATGTTGTTGTTGTTGTTGTTCTGTCTTTTAGTACTTCTTGCACTAACCGCGCGCGAGTATGCTCTCGATGTGTCTATTACCACTTTTCTTCTCCTTCTTCTTCTTCTTCTTCACTACACAACCTCAGTCTATTTACGATTCTCCGCTAACCACAAACTCTAGCCTCGTCCTTCGTTTTCCAGTAGTGTTCTTCTGGTTACCACCCGTTACACCGGGTGAAGTAGAACCTCTATGTTTACAGCACGCATCAGAGAAGCTGCCGAGGCGGATGCTGTTGTTGTTTTCGATGCTGCTGCTGATGTTGTTGTTGTTGTTGTGGTTCTCTTTGTTGTTGTTGTTGTTTTTGTTGTTGCTGCAGCTGCTCTTTCACGGTGGCGGTGCCGCACTGTCGCCACGCTCTGTATTCGATTCAAATTCGAGCACCCGCTTTTCCAGCTGTCTGCCGGGATCTGTCGAGAACAAATACGTACAGAGTAGTTCTACAGAGGACATCTACTACGGAGTTCTATATTCTAGTCAATCGGAAGTAGCATAAGTCGTAAGTCGCAATGACACTTGTAGTAGTAGTAGTGGTAGAAGTAGTAATCAGCGAACTAAAACGAAAGTTGTTCCAATGGAAATAGCTGTAACACATATTATTATAATTATTATTACTAGTAGTAGTATGAGCAATGATCTTTCTCTAGTCGGTAGAAGCGGCGACGCTTTGTATATCTTTTGTTTGGCGGCTGCAGTAGAGGCGCGCGAATGTTTGCCAGCTCTGTAGCAAAAAAAAAACTATATCTTTGCTTGCGTGTATCGAGGCTGTGCTCTCTTGACTCTGAGCAGAAAGAAACACCACTCAGTGGTGGATGGCATAACATAGATGGCCCCAGCCAGTAGCTGGCTCACTCCTCAATTTTCCCCCTTCCTACCCTTCCCCCTACTCATGGAGAGAGAAAGAGCGAGAGAGAGATCGAGATCGAGATCAAGGGGAAATGAGGGAGAGCCATGTTTGGAAGGCACTAGCAGACGACGGTCTACAGACTACACGCTGCTTACACCCCAGTCTCGGACCAGATCGCTGTAAACGAATGCCCCGCCGAAAATAATATAACGCGTTAACCTAATGGTGGAATGTACAAAATAGAGACTTATCGAGGATAGTTGTATTCAAATAATAATAAAAATAATATTGTAATTGCTCCAGCAGAAACTAATGAAGCACTGTTTTTTTTTTATTTAAGAAGATATTTAAGAATATAAAAGTAATACAATTGTTGAGATCTTTGTAAACGAATGTCCCGCCACCGCCGCCTCCCGTAGACCAGAAACACAGATCAAAGATACAAATACTGTCACATCTGTAGCTCTCTAACTAACTAACTAACTATATATCTACCTTCTAACTAACTATATATCTACCTCCTGTACTCTGTGAAATTATAGAATGACCAGGCCCACCGAACAAGACGGCCACCACGGCGCTTATGCAAACGATGCTTGCTTTGCTCCGTTCGCTCTTTCTCTCTCTTACTTAACCTTCGACTCTCTCTGTCTTCTGTCTTTGGGTTTGTACGTCTTTACATTACGTCGCTACGTCGAGTACTAGTTATAATAGATAACGACGTCTGATTGTATTTTGGCGGGCCATTTGTTCACAATCAGTGCGCAGGTTCGTTGGCACAATGCGATCTGCTACGTCTTCCCGTTCGCAACTGATCCAGTCACCGTAACGCGCGTAAGCGGTTTTCGGCGACTGCGGAAGTTGTGTTGGTGACTATGACCAACAGCTGAAGAAGAAGACCCCGTCAGCACAATCTCCTAGTCTTATTAACTAACTTAAACTAGTTGTCGAGTACCTCGGCACAGCGATATTTGAGACCTGAACGAGACCATTTGAATTTTAGCTGTTGATCATTTGAAAAACACTATCTATCCAGCAGTTTATTCACTGGGGTTCGAATAGTGGGCAGTCTAAGTGAGACACCTTTGGGCTTCACACAAGGTCATTTCAGACTAATCATACACTTTACAATAGGTATTCACTCTAAACTGCAACCCATGAACCGAACGAATCACAAAATATTGGATGAGAAGAACCTCTTTTAAAACACATACGAGCGCGGGTATATTCTTATTAGAGACGTACCTTATACTCATACCTCGGTTTCATAGTATTCCTTGCTACGCAAACATAGAATATCATAATCAGTAAAAGCTACTAATATTGAGTTTTTTTTCCGTATCGTTCTTTCTATCAATGCTATTTCGCAAACATGTGGTTATTCGCGTTGTCATCTTCATGTTAATTCGTATGATTCAGCGTTCTTCCACTATCCAAATCAGTCACTTTATGTTCTTCATTTAGCGTTTGACAGTTGTGCACCTGTGTATGGCTCCCCTGGCGTAATCAATTTGGGTAGCCTTTCATCGGAAAGTCGGTGACCATGCTGCCGCCACAAAGACCGTTGGAGAGATCCTAGATGTCTCAACATGCCCGGCCTTCGGTGCCTCATTGAAGATATGCCTCATGGTGATTCTAAACCCGCAGGGTACAGAGGATAGTGTAGAATGAAAAAAACCTCCTTAGGAAACGTTTTTAATTCTAGACCTTCGTCGGCTATAGCTCTTGTTACGGCAGCTGCGCGAAACATCGTAAATTAATTGAAAGCTTCTAAGGGTGGAAAGGTAGCAAACCGAGTCGTTCCATCTGAATCTTATTTTTCCTCTTCTGTGGGAGGTTTTGAGAATACAAAATGCATATGCGTCGCTGGCAGCTGTCAGAAACTAGTGTGGAACTCGCAAACCTACTAAACACACTTCGCACAACCGGAACTGCGTCGCATTGCTTCGACACATTTATAGCTATATCTACGAGTCAACCTGGTGTGTAAACTTTGTTGTCAGCGGTCCGATCAGCCCTTCATTTCGTAGCCGTGAGCCAATGAGAGAAAGCGGGCACAGCGGAAGTATTTTCGAAGCTGACATTGTGTGACTCCGTGTGAGGTCGTGTGAGGACCTGCAGACGAGGTGCCCACGCCTAGGAGAGTGAGGGCTAGGATGAACACATACCAAAACAACTAATAAATTCTACCCTAAAAAAATGTTGAAGTCGTGCCTTCTGTGGGAACTATGTTATTAGGGGTCCGATCAGCCTATCATTTCGAGAGAACTTATTACATGTTTTTTAAGTGCGTTTTATTTACAATATTTTATATGTATTACATTATAGCCATAATATACATTATATATACAACATTCATCATCATATTTATTTCACTCATATTGAGTAACATATACACACAGTTCCTAAGGCTGAAAACCCGTGTACGCAGCACTAGGCTACTTTTTATTTTATTTTATACGTTATATATACAATCATACAATTAATTCACTACAATATAATAGTACACTAAGGCTCTTCGTATGGGGGGGGGGCCCCGCAAATATTGACAAAGCGCAATCCTCACTTCATCCCATTTCCTTTCAATTTTATAACGCTAGAATCTAATACTGATTTTATGCTATATTCGTTTATATCAATATTGGGACCAGCTGCTGGGACCAGCTGTGTATTGAATTACACTTTAGAGTCCTATTCTTTATACATTTGTTTCATACTCCTTGATTGCGCTATTTGACATTTAAAAAAAATTACTGTTTTGTAATAACGTTAATGTTCACTCTTAGTTTTATTCTCCTCGTTTCTTTAGAAAGGTATTTGAATTATTTGTAGCGTATGTTGTAGTGTGATGGACGCGGGGTGCACTTGTGAGTCACGCTCCAAATATGTGCAAATATAATCGGGGAGACACTGATTTAAACGTCGCAAAATGCTCCTCTCTAGTATGCCATCGTTCAGCTTGAAGAGATTCGTCACACTTCTGAAATAAACGTTACCATCGATTCCGTTCGGTATAAAAAATATTTACAAATTAACATTTTTGTTCTGTATAAGGTAAGGTATTACATATATACATTTGTAATTTACTTCGCCATTTTCAAAAACAACTACTACGCTAGTAAATCTGTGAACACCACGAAACTATAAGCGTGTTCCGGTGTCGCTCATCTCGATGCAACTCAGAGAGCTAACGTTGTAGCTGTACTGGGTGTAATGGTTTTAACCCGTGATGGTCACCTTGGGCTCAGTGGGAGGCAACGCGCAGAAAGGAGAGGTATTGGCGTCAATACAAGGCAAACACCCGGGGTCAAAACCGTTGGGACTTGGGAATTGACCTAGTTGAAGTGCCGAGTTTAAAAATGATATACATAGAATGCATATGTAGACTGTCTTTAGCAGATTCTTCTGTTGACATTTTTATTTACGTACCTGATCCGTATACATATCGGCAAACATTTCAGCTGTCTGTTTGTACGCGGCCGAATTGTATTTGGCTAATATTCAAAGCAGACGACGAGGACGGGTAACTTCCGGTGTGCTTATTAGAAGAGAGAAACTAGCGCTTTCCTATTTATTTGTGAGCGTTTATTTTTGAGCGCATGGGTCTGTGCGCACTAGGTGTTTTGTGACTGCTCACAAGTATTAACATACATGAGGATTGTTTTCATTTGCTTGCGCTCACACCTGTACGATACCAACAAAAAAGAAAAACATTTTGCACGTCGCCAGATACCAGCGTAGGTAGTTAGGTAGGCTCTCGTCGTAGACTGCGGCGCGGGCGCAAACAGCCAGCGATCAGCTGTTTTCGATCGCTGTCGCAGTGTTGTTGTAATGTAGTGATTTGGCTATCGATGGTTGGATTTTTTGCGTATGGTTGTGTCTGCTCTGAAGGGATATGACGTTTCGTTAGCTAGCTCGTTAAATACTACATACAGCTGCTAATGCTCCTCCAGTCGTTTTGACATATATATAGATTGTTGAAATTCTGGTAATTTAATGTTTTCACTCATGTTGTGCTTAAGATATTTTTTTTTGTTGTAGTTGTCACATTACTACTGATGATCGCACCTGACGTCTGACGCTGATGGTTGTTTGCTGTTGGTCTCGCTCAGCGTCTTTGCACTCGCCATAACTGTACTCTAAACCGTTATGTCGGTTCGCGTAGGCTTATAGTTGCAAATAAAATAAAACGGTCAAACATTGAAAGAAAACGTTCATACTAGACTAACGGAAAATGACCACCGAATACTTGGGTACATATCGCGATTGCATGGGTACAACCGCAGCACTATACGCATTGTAGGCATAGTACTGCGATACCATGTATCACAGCAGGTTCGAAATTGTAGAACGCGTCGCATAGAAGAGGGGGTATCTATCTGGTAGACGCTCGGTGTGTTACCATCGAAACCGATTTTCGTCGCATTCAATTCCAAACAGTTTCTTTTTTTTTCAAACACGCTCTCTACAAAACCTCCGGTTTCATACATCGTTGTACTTGGTACCTGGTCAGGTATCTACGATATTATTTAGAAATATGGGCACTCTGTTTAAAGTGTACGGCTAAATTAATAGAGAAATAGTAATGCCCTATGCATATATTTAGAATATCCTATCGATCGAGACATTGTTCATGGAGTCATTTATGATGGAGCCATTTTTCCTTGAATAAATCAAGTGATGTACATTCTCTGCGTTCCATATTTTGGTCATGGCCATATCAGGTGATTTAAGTCGATGCGGTGCGGTACATGTTGTATTCCTTACATTGTATATTGATGACTATGACTAATACTACTAATACTTTACTGTTGTTTGTTCTCATTGAGTACATGTGAGTATGAGTTAGAACCATGGCCATCGAGACTACTTCGCTCGTTTTACTTCGCCAGTTAACGCTACTGCGAATATTCTTACTTTCTTACAGGTGTGGCTAAGGCCGGCGAACGTCCACAGCGAGATACATTAACGCTACGGTGTCCGTGATGGCACAACTCGTTGAAGGAGATAAATTCGTCCGCCAAGCCGCTTCGATATTTTGTCGACAACACTTCGTTGTTGTTGAATAGCACAACCGTCTAACAACATCTTCATCTGGGGCTGCCGTACAACGTACAGTATACGGCGAAGCGCGAATCTGTACGCGCAAGAAAATGCTGTGGTGGTAGTATGGATAGACATAAATAGATAGATGCAAGGTAATTTAATTATTAATAGCACAGAGTCTCTGCCAACTCGAGCGAGCACCATGGCGGAACCCGCGACGAAGACGGTGAAGATCGCCGGCCGAGGTACAACCCGGCCGACCTTCGACAACGGCACCCGGATTCGCTTCCACTTCACGACACACCGCACAGATGTCGATGAAGACCATGAACATTACTGTATCGACGACTCGCGTCAGGCGAACAAACCGATGGAACTCATTTTCGGCAAGGTAATCAGTGAACAAATCAATGAATTGGCCCACTCCATTCTGTCGACTCCAGAGATCAGGCGAAATAAACTATTTGATTTATATATATATATATAGAACTGTAATGAATTGGAATATGTCCGCAGACATACTGGGTGTTTGCTGAAATTTTGGTCGCCCCCTTTCTACGGCAAAACAATAATTTCTCAGACCGACGAGCTTATTGGACAACCTACAGCTCTTGTTTAAGCACTCAACCCCTTTTTATTATAAAATCCACCGTCTTTGGAGCGAACAAAAATATATATTGCAATCTTCTTTGCAGATTCTATAGAGGGAAATTAAATATTTCCAGGGTTTTGTTGTGGGTAATCATTACAATCTCCCGCGCTTAAACCGTTTACTTTGGCGGTGTCACCAAGTGTGCGAGGAACCTATTTGCAGAGTTTAGATATGATTCTAAGGCGTTTAAACGCCTCGAAAATAGTTGCGCTGCCGGCTTTGTGTTTCCTTGAATTTTATAATTGCAGATGTTATATTTTGCTGTATTTTCCCGCGGGGGCTTGCTCCTATAGCATTGAAGGTTCTCCGGACCTTAGTTCTTTCATGTGCTTTCCACGAAATCATTATAACTAATTGCAGTGGGTGCTTTTATATATATATATATATATATATATATATATATATATATATATATATATATATATATATATATATATATATATGTATATATATATATATATATATATATATATATATATATATATATAAAGCTATTTCGATGAGCTTCAGCGACGCTTTCATCGATCTATGAGTAGGCCTCTTGATGAAATAACAAGGCTTTGTGCGCTAAAATTGAAAATATGACTGATTCCATGTCGCCTAGACTCTTCGTAAACTGCCACCGCTTTTATGGTGATCTAACCAGCAGTCCCTAGGGGCATGCAAATCGGTGGGTACAGAAGCGGCTAAAATGTTTGCATGTACATTATAGAAAGTAAACTATAGATTATAGAAAGGAATGTCAAAAATACCTACCCTGATCTACCGATCGTGTTTATTAAAGCTTTATTTTCGATACTAATCACAGGTAATTATAAATGTTTTTTTTTTGGCGAAAGGGGGCGCGTGCGATATTTATACAATTGACTCAACCCGACGGCCGGTTGGGTATGAGTCGCTTCATACGTTTAAACGTTACCCATATTATTTTTGTCAAACGATTGCCATTTAGGAGTGATTTACTTACACCAGAAACTATGCTCTTATATATATATATATATATATAAATCGATACAATAATCTTTATTTATTTATGTGTACCAATATATATATATATATTTTTTTTTTTTGTTTTATGCGCGCAGTGAGCATAAGTAACCACTTTTAACATATCATGTTGGATCATTTGTTTTTTAGGAGTTTAAGCTTCCCATATGGGAAGAGTGCTTGAAGACCATGTGCTGTGGCGAGGTTAGCGAGTTCGTCGTCAAGCGTCAATACTGTGCCAACTACTTTCTAGTCTCCAAAGGATATCGTCAGTATGCAGGTGAGGGGAACATCAGACCAAAGCCCACCTCGCATTGCAAGCTTCGTGTTTTCTTGAATTTTATAATTGCAACTGTTAGAGACTATTTTTCATTTATAATTACGAGAATCATTATCGCTGGTTGTCGTTATTGCTTGCCTAACCGGCTGTTCAAGGGTTGCTATAACTGCTAGTTGCTCGGGCGGCTTAGTTTTGGCTGTAGGTGTCACCAGTGTTCTGTACTTGAAGTATACATTCAGCTTTAGTTCAGTCTAGGAGCTGGCATAGTGAATGCTATCCTAATGTTTGTGCCGTCTCAAATTGCTTCGTTTGCACGTGCCGGTAGGGAAATTCCTATCGGACGTATTTATTGAATGTAGTCGCCGTTTACTTGCATTTATTTACACCGCTTCAATTCGAGACCTAAGCCGCTAAAGGCCGCCAAAGCCTGCCTACACAGCTCCAGCAGCCACACTGGTGAGAGCGGGTGTTTTGTTCTGTTGAAACACGTATTACAAACTACAAAATGTATTCGCTATTCTACTGCTCTTTGCAGAACATGTAAATTGTTTGCTTGGCCAGTTTTAAAACATGGTGCCACGCATCCCCTTTACTAAACGCAACACTCTGTTATTTACTTTTGTGAATCTCTCCACGTTAGTGGAGTGTAGGTCTCTAGAGATTTCCGAAAAACCATCTGTTTTCTATTGCTTGAGAGCGGGCGCATATTCATTTATTTCATCATAAAATTCGTAGCCAGAGTGAGTGCATATGTGGTAGGCTGTACGTTGCAAATTTGCTCTGTTCCACAATAGAGACATCCTCTGGATCGTAGGCAAGCCAGCAATAGTTTTGCTAGTTTCTTTTTGCGTCGACAGTGGGTATAGTCTCGTAAGAGAAGGAAAGATCGCTACTCTGCGGCTGAAGGAACCCGACATAAAAGAAGTCTGTTTGCATTTTCCACCTCACGGAGATTCTGTATATATATTTTTTGGTAAATTACAGTTTTATTTGTTTACATGTAAGATGTAACAATTGTCTCCTTCTGTATAAATTATTTGGTATAAGACTGATACCTGAGATCCTCATGAGCAATTCGATCAATGGTTTGCAATGGCTCATCTAGTTTGGAGTTTCATCGAAGTACGAGGATTGCCCAAATGCACTTTGTAGTGCTTCATTGGTTCTGAAGTATTCACACAGCACACTGTATTGTACATCTTCCGCTATGTAAGAACCCTTCCTTAAATGCAGTTGCTCTGTCAGCCATGGTTGTGTCTTCTTCTTGAGACAGGCTATTATTGTTGGATGCCAGGCATGACACATGAACGCATACTGAATACTTCAGTATAGACAGCCCGCCGAGCCCGCCGAAGATTTGATCCGGGTTAGCGGCTGCATCCTGTACTAGGTAGCTCAAAATGTTCTTAGAATAGACTACTGAGAATTCGAAAATTGGCGCTCTCGCCGCTATTGGAAAGGGCAGTTTTTGGTCGGCTAGCAGTCAAAGTATTAGGGTAATTAGCCGTTTACAGTTTCGTTGGATCGATTTTCCCATGTACAACGTATGGGCGTAATTTTGGAAAATGAAAGCAATGATTTGAATGAAAACAATGATGAAAATGAGTTTCGAGTAAAACTATCACAAAATAATATTATGCAGGACTGTCGGAGCAAGAACTCACGTACTTGGTAAGATTCAGTTGAATTAAATGCATAAAAACCGAAAAAACTTTTTTGGAGCCCTAATATATAGGGCTACAAAAAAGTTTTTTCGGTTTTGTCCGTAGAGAATCATTAAAAAAAACGAAAAAACTTTTTGGTAGACCCAATATATATATATATATATATATATATATATATATATACATATACATACATATTACATACATACATAATAGCTTTTTAACCGATGGTTGGTTTACAATATTGCGCGTACAGAGAAAGCACACATTCACATATACGTATATTCATCACGGTTCTAAAAGTCGAGTCAACTGCTCTATCGCATTGTTGAAGGCGATATAAGCCCGCAGAGTTTGCACAAGCATAACGAGGAAATTTCATGGAATTTCTCTCGAATACAGATCTTCATGTGGAAGCCATGTACAGCAAATCGTGCAATTAGGTGTCTTTTCTCATAGTTGCAGCGCTTTCACGGACTACACGTCATTGCCTGAGTTTTAAAAAGAGCGGGTCTGCCATTTTATTCTCCCATTCAGACATGTACTCATTGAAAGCTACCGTTTTCGGTAAAACGTGTATTTTTTGTAAATCCTCAACAAATAGCGGAGTCGACGCCAGTAAACAGACTAATCTGTTGAAACTAGTGCGGTGGACTCTTAGCGCCTTCTTTATAAAAGCGGCCTTGATTTGGTCTAGCGCCTTCAAGTTTAACTTCGATATATATATATATATATATATATATATAAACCGGTTCTTCTTTCAATCGTTTTTACGTTTTTGCATCATTACAGGCATTGCTCCGCCGACGACTCAGCGTCACTGTTGTGGGACGATGCTCAAGGAGAAGACGGGCTGTCCGAAGCTCGATTACTACCTTGAGAATCCGTGCGATCTCCGATTCACGTTCGAATTGCTCAGCGTTGAGGAGCCAGGCAGCTATGAGAAGGAAGGATGGAGCATGACACCTGAAGAGCGTTTGGCCAATGTTCCTGTACTTAAGGAACAGGGCAACCAAGTACGCCAAAGCAACATTTACACAATACACACTGTTTAAACAAAGTATATCAGCATATATATATATATATATATATATATATATATATATATATATATATATATATGTCTGTATTTCATAATAGAAATGTCAAGAGTTTAACAAGGCCTCTATATATATATATATGAAATACAGATTATAAAATTGAGGCACATTTTTGTCGAAAGAAGATTTTTCGATTTACACGCAATTTCTACCAATTTGGGGTTCTTTCCAAAAAGAAAATATCCACACTGTGCTAAGCCGAGTGAATAATTAGCTGGGTGCTTATTTTAGACTCAGCATCGAGCAGATGCTTTAGTGAGTCCGGTCGTGCAGGATCTTATGGTAGGGGCTTAGCATTTGAGTTCAAATTCCTTTCTGCGATGCATATGTTATGGTTGAGTTTTTCGTCAATCGCAACTTTTACAGGAACTTGTCGGATTTTCGTCGTTCTTTGTTGCCTTTGGACGTTCTTCACGGGCTTCGTCGTACAGATTGAAATGACCAGTTCTAATTTTTCCGAAGCATTCGTACGCACTCATGAGATTATGTTGTCACCCAGGTTCTCCGAAACGTTCTTGTGCACTTAGTCTTACAGCGCATTTCATTTTCTGAAAGTTGTACGACAGAGCAGTACGCAGCTCGGTTTTTAGGTATGGTTGTTGTGGCACTGAAATGCTTGTGCTAGGCATTCGACTCCAATGTTCTCTTCAAGTATATCAAATATGAGCTAACCGCCAGTGGATTCGAATCTAAATAAAATCTATATATATCAAATGCATATTTGTTATACATTACTGTAAAGGCTGATACTAACCAGTACCAAATATTAGCTAATTATTGCGGTTTATGGATGGGTATTTGCGTATCTTTAGTTGTTCAAAAAAGGTGATATCGACGGCGCTTCAAAGAAGTACTTTGATGCGATCAGCCACCTGGAGGCGCTGCTTCTCCGCGAAAAGCCTGGAAGCGAAGAGTACACTGCAGTGGAAAATCTCAAGTGGCCGATACTTCTCAACTATGCACAGTGCAAGCTATCTAAAGGAGAATTCTATGAAGTTATAAGGTAAAGCATCTGATTTTATCAGTTCTTGTGTTTCGGTAAAAATAAGGGAGCATGCACGATATATTCATCAATACATATATTTTGCCGAATTCGTTGGCGGATAGGGTTATACTGAGATGATTAAAGATTGTGGATACTAAGATTAAGCATTGGAATCCATTCTTCCACAAACAACGGTTTAAGAAAATGCACGAGCAGGGGCATGTCGCTGTCACAACAGCCGTGCCCAAAAATCGGGCTTTGTTCTGTTCTTTGGTACAACTTTCTGGCGAAGGGTACGGAAGGTTTCGAACTTGACAAACTTTATGAGTTCGCACATTTTTGAAGCCTCTACTTAAGTCCTAGAATTCAAGAAAATGTTTATTTGGCACCAATTTTGTAATGGTTGGAATCGAAGCTGCAAGGTAATTTAGATTTAACGGTCGAAACCTCCACTGTCACCATCATTATTCGTTTTTCTGTCGCTTGTGTTAAGAGTGTGTAAAGGTGTACATGAAAATTGTTTATAGCAACGAGAAGTCAGGCAACGGGTGCAGGACGATTTATTTCGACAGATTAAGCTAAAAAGCTTTGGCAAGTTCAAAAATACTGTTGCTTGTTTTTGCAGAAACCGAGGCATTGCCTTTTTCATGGAAGATGCAACGATGTCTCGTTACTTTTGAAGATGATAAATCGAGACGGGCATATCACTCGGCCAGCCGCGATCATCCGATTTACTAAATCTCGGTTTCTTTTTTATGACATTCTCAAGTGCCTCGTTTACGAGACCCCGTTGATTTAGTTGATGACCTGGGCGCCAGGATATCCGCCGCTGCTAGAACCCTCTAGGGGTGTGCCTAAAATATTTGAATTCGTACGACAAAATCTCTGCAATCGTGACAGCACATATATAAGAACCCGACGATTAAATATTCCAAGAATTCTTATAACTCATTACACAGTTTCGTCTCATTCCCTGCTTATTTGTCAAATCAAAATCTCAACTATTTTGCAGCCACGAATGGAACGACTATTGACTTGTTTCTTAAACACTCTTAATTTGCATGTTCTTAAAAGTCTGTGTTTTATTATTGCATTGGCAAACTTTGGAGCTATTGAACGTAAATGTTTAAGAAGGAAATATCACATGACCTACATGTTTGCACACTTTCTTCACGGCTACAGTTATGTATATGTGATTTCAGGGACAGTATGAGTGTCCGATGACGGAATGTTCGGCTTCAGCTATAAAATATAAATATTCTCTCATAATAGCACATTTTGAAAAAGAATGTCCGACCAGCCATGTCGTTATAACTGTTATTCGTGATTTCACTAGTGATTCTAAAACGAGACATTTTGTTCCCCTTACTTCCATCGACAGTTTTAACGGATTCTGCAACCTCCTACAATACTGACTATTAGTTTGGGGATTATATATATATATATATACACACACTGTCATTATTTACCCACGTAGGTAATTTAAAAATCCACACACATACATATATACACCTGTATATGAGAATATTTACTTCTTACGATTACTATTATAATTGTCTTCGCTTTTGCACATAGGCATTGCTAGCGACGTACTGAAAAAGGATCCGGACAATTCGAAGGCGCTGTACCGTCGTGCAAAGGCGCACATGGGTGCTTGGAATCCCGAGGAGGCGCGAGTGGATCTTGCTCGACTCGGACGGTTGGAGCCGTCTCTCAGCACGACGATCGAGAAATGCCTGAAGGAAATTGATCATCAGCAACAAGTCAAGGACCTTGAAGACAAGCAGCGATTGAAGAACATGTTTGCCAACAAATGAGTGTGGTTATGATGATACGTGGATTGTCATTGTCGTCTTACGCTCGTAACAGAGACGCGCTCGTACCCGCGGTTTCGCAGCAAAACCGTTCTTCGTGTGTCTTGCGACGTAAAATTTGGACAAAATGCGCTTGAAGAGCAATGGCGATATTCAGGTTTAATTCGATCCGCGCGGATAGTGATTTTCACCGATGCGTTGTCCGATGTTGCTTGCGAAGCCTTTCAAGCGTTGCTCTTTTTTGGTGCAATCTATGTTTGTGGATATATATATATATATATATATATATATATATATATATATATATATATATATATATATATATATATGCAATGACTGCAAAAACAGCGCCACAATTATGGAGAACAGTAGAACAGTAGACATCTATTTATTAAGACGCTCGAAGATTGCGTGTCGTCACATCCACCCGTGCACCCAGTGAAGTTGCGTAGTTGGAGTCTCTCAAAAATCAGCGGTACCAATTGACGCGCATTTTTGCTAGCAAAAATGAAAGGGTCGAGGAACGAATGGACAGAAAGATTTTATATGAAAGACAGGAAACAAGAAAAAAGCTATGACAGCAGATAGTGTGCATCTGCAGTGTCAGACTCTATGAGGTTTACGATAAAGTTTAGAATATTCTCTAAATGTAATATAACAAGGATAATTGTCCGTTCAACACAGAATATTGGAGTTTTCTCTACTGCTGATGCCATGATTAGGCCGCATGCGTGGTCTATAGGTACCCTGAATCGCATTACATCTCTTTCTCGCCTTCGTTTTCCCTCTTTCTCTCGTTCGTTCTATATATGCATATACGTACTACCTTTTATGAGTGCCAACGAGTGGCATTGTCACTTTGCTTGTATAAGTACATATACAGTTTAGCTAAGTATATATATACTAGTATATATATAATATATATATATATATATATATATATACTTAATTAGTGATATAATGTCGGCCGTGTCAACAAAACGAATTCTAATGTAGGCATCCACAATTATCCATCCACAATCGAGGACTACATCGATCCGCTGTTTTGTATCCGACGGTTCTTCTAGAGTTCGATTAGTTGATACTGCTCCCAACGAGCTCAGGATCGTCCCGATTAGGAGCTTCTCAGGGAGGATGCGTCGCGCGGCATTTAATCTACGTCCTGGGCATAAATTATTTTTGTCAGCCGAACCTCGAGAGTACCAAGTGACTCGAATACGCATATAATTTAAAGACTTGCCTTTTCGTAGGCCCTAACCTACGTACCTGGGAACACAGTTAGCCGCCGATGTTTTGCACGTTGCTGTTCTAAAAATCGCACGCGATTGGCTATCAACGCGTCTGTTTTCCTGAAACATGCCAATGAAGAAGTATAATATATAATTTACCCCAACCTGGGTGTTCATAAACCATAATGAAGAATACAATGTAAAATCACTTTTGTTGCACTTCCTTTGATAGCCATTGTGAGAGATCTGCGAGTTCGAGTTTCCGCCGGCATTAACTTTAGTCTTCGTTTCATAGGTTATAATGAATACTTAGTTTGAGTCAACACTCATTTTATGTGGCTTATCATAAAATTAACGGCTACATAACACTGGGTAACTGCCAGGACGTTATATTATCTTATACAATGGAGGGACACTAGCACAAAATTATCTGGACTTGCTTGAAGGGGTACAAACACATTTGCTAAAACTTTGTTAGTGGTTGTCTCTAGAGGAATCCGCATACATTTTAACAATCAGTTTTTTTTATTACAAGCGGGCTAGCATGACTCATTACTTCTTCGATATCTAACCGAAGTTTGATATCTAAAAGTTATCGATCGCTGACCATCAAAGACAAGCATGTGGAGCAGGTCGACGGCCCTCATATCATATGTGTACCTGATGGACCAAATGGATCCGCCGCCGAAACACACGCTACAATGACTTGTACTATCTCATCCCCCTCCACCTTCAAATAATCTTGTCTTTGATGTGTGTCAATGTGATGTGAAATAAATATGATAATGATATATTTTTCTGTTCTTCTCTCTCTCTCTCTCTCTCTCTCTCTCTATATATATATATATATATATATATATATATATATATATATATCGGGTAGGCGAGCATTTTTAATTAGGTATACGTCCTCTGTTTTGGTATGTTCTATTTGTGTACCTCGTATTAAGTTGGTCCCGACTCAAGCGCCTCATGCGCCTGCGTATTTGATCAGGGTGTTTATATCCCCCTTCACTCCATACAATACAGAACCTGATTAAATGAAAGGTAACAGGTTGCTAGGCGTTTGCCTGTTACCCCTGTAATGCTAGGTTCCACATATATACCTCTGACTTCTTGCTTCACCTAGCTTCATAGCTCTCCAAAGTCTTTGGTCTCTTCCGGCCTTATTGTGTCTACATATCAGCTGTTTGCAGTGCCTCTCTCAAGGGAAAGCAGACCATTATATTTCTAAGGAATTCGACAGCCCCAGGACCCTGTTTAGAAAAATTAGCTTAGCACTATCTGTTTTTGGCTCTCTTTCCCTCAAAACGGTAGGTCTTTAAAAGGCTGTGGCCGCTGATAGCATCTGGGGGCTTTTTATTGCCGCTGCAGTTCTTATCGAAAAGTTCTGCTCGATTTTGGACCTGGCTTCAGAAGCTAATCCTACTTCCTCGTAGTGTAGTGACCCCCGGGTAAGTAAACGGTTTAGTAGCGTGACAAGTAGATATAATATGTTTATTTTGAGATAACGTTGCGTCGTCCCTAATGTGACGAGGAAGATAAGAGCGATGTCAACGGTGTGACGGTTGAGGCAGAGAGGAGAATGTGTAGCATAGACCGAGCGGGAGGGAAAAAGGGAAATATATATATGTCTGGTGCTCCTGGGGATGGGATACGTTGGGGACCTACGGCATCCGCTAGACGGCAGACAGAGGCTGGATGGAGATCTGAGAAAATGGACCGCTGGAGATGAAAGAAGTCGTGACGAGTCGAGGAGCGCGAAGAAGTTGCACTGCCGTCGACCTTACATAATTCTAACTTGTTAGTCTAATTGCTTTGGTGTGCTCTCTTCGGGTAGCTACGCAGTACGTACTCGATTACAGTGAAATCAATTACTAATCCTCTAATCTACGTACGGGTGCAATGACAAACGACGCTTGAATGGGACTACATCGCACTAACCGTCATGTGGTAGTACGTTATGCAGCGCACGGCTTTCACCATGTTCTCTGTACGACTCAAGGGTACCATGAGCCGACCGATGATTGTATCTGTAACAGGTGCGGGAGGGCTTGTGGGAGATATCACGCGGGGAAGTGCTCCAGAGTTGAATGACTGGCCGGGCTGGCTCAGTGACCGTGTTTGTATGTATCATGTTTGACCATTTACCTAACAAAGATGATTAACAATGAATTGTCATCCTCTAATGTGGAGTTTATCATCCATGCCAGATCTTTCTTCTTCTAAAGTTGACTGCCACTTTTTTTCGAGTACATTCGTAGGCTCTCTCGTCCATGCAACTCATTAGCTTTTTATTTTTGTTTGGTCTAACCAGACCCCTATTACATATAGCAATATCGTCTGCGTAGAGTTTAATCTTTATGTACTTTTTCAAGACCCCCATTACTATTGAGAACAGCAGGGGGCTAGGTCTATCTTCATGAGGCACCTCTGTTTTATGCATGCCTTGTCCTGCCAGAAATTTAAACTCCCTTTATTTTGTACCGTATCATCTTTGTGCTCACGAGTAATTTTAATCGTTTCCTGTGAACTCCATCTGCCGCTAGCTCATCGATTATCTTGTTCCTCGGCGCCATATCAAACGCTGTGTTTAGGTCCACAAGCACCGCCTCCCATATCTATTTCAAGAACCCGAGGGTCGCTGTAATATTCATTTATCTTTTTTGAAACCTATGCTCTATGCTGATGTTGCTCTCCTTTAATTCAGATAGGCCTCCAGTCGCATTGTCAGTATTCCTGAAAACGCTTTCATTGAAACGTTCTTTTAATGATCATGCAAGAGGGTATAATACTAAGAACAACAACAATGAGATTATTGCTTTTAGCATCACCGTGATATAGGTAGATTCGCTGTTCGTGATTCGGTTGTTGTTTGTTTGAGTGTTCTCAAGCCCAAATTTGCTTCGACACAATTTTAGTTCTCATCCGTTCAACTGCGACACTTTAGCATTGGTTAATGACAAAGCCTGCCCGCAAAGCTATCTTGTGTCAGCTTCTTTAAACAGCTCGGTCACGGACTTAAGCTCGAGAGCGTAGACTTATCATTCGGTACCGCTTCTAAATCCTTCTTAGAAAGCGACGCTGAATTCTTTCAAGTAAGTCAAGATCATCTGGTCTTGGAGGGTTCCACACCTGGCATTCATCACTAATAGTGGTACAACATGTGATTTGTACAGTTTTAAATAGACCAAGGCACTTCTTACAACAAACGCACGAAGTATCTAGTTGCAGAGCAGTGAACATTTCGTGGCAACATGTGTAACCTGCTCAGTAAATATCAACGACGTCGAAAATTGTACACCAAAGTCTTTCGCATACTCTATTTTTGTCAGGGCTAGCCCGTCTAACATGTAGCTATTCTTGGTATTTTTAATTCCAATACAGTACTCCACACTTGCGAGCGCATACTTTTAGACCAATTCGACGACCACACAATTTAAGTTGTTTAGTACGCATTGTAGCACGTTCGAATCATAAGTATCCCGAACAGGCATGTAAAGCTTGATGAGTCCACCCACTGTATACGCATCATAGCGCAATTCAAATAAGTTCTAACCGACGCCCGCGCCTCAACGTACACAACGTTCACCGAATGATACATGTCTCAACCGAACAAAACATGTATCAACCAGCCAGCCGAGTGGAACTGGTGGAACAGCCACAGCCTTTCGCGCCGAAACTCCAACGTCCTCCGCCGTCCAAACGATCATCGGCCGACATCGGGAGAGGGTCGACCTATGATCGGCAGTTCAAGTCAAACAGTCACTTAACCTTCGAAAGGTCGCCAACAAGAAAAGACGCAGGCGAAGCCTGGGATCCCCACCCACTGGAACTCCTAAGGTTGCTAAACAAAGAGACGGAGAACAACCGGGCAGCAGTGCTACACAACAGCAATAATGACTAGCAATAGTATTAATGTACTGCAGTTAAACTGCAACAGAAGCAGGCAGGTTCATGACATGCTAGACGAGGCATAAAGCTTCGCTGTATGTGGTAAGCGAGCCCAACAAATCCCTAACGGTGCGCTGGAAGAGCTCGAGGGGCTCCTGGATGAGCTGACTATCTCGTCAAGAACATGCACTCAGCCTTTCGTTATCTACACCGGAGATTTCAATGCCGCATCACCGGTATGGGGGTCACGACAAATTAACACAAGAGGGCAAACTCTAATGGACTGGCTCGCACGGGAGGATCTCGCAGTGATGAACACAGGATCCGCCACGTATATGTCTGGGGTGACAGGGAATGAGTCGCATCTAGACCTGACCATCACCAGCAGCGCATATGCAACGCGAATCACCAGATGGCAGGTCTTGAAGCAGGCTGAGACACTGAGCGACCGCTACTGCATAATGTTTGAGATTGGAGGACTTCAAAGGCGCAACGTTAGAGCTTCTAACAGGAGACCAAAACTTGTCATCAGGAGCAACGCACTTCTTAAAAAAGAGCTCGACAGAGAGCTGCGCGTAGAAGAGGGGGCGACGGTACCAACAACGTCGGCACAGCTTCATGCGGCCCTGATAGAGGCTTGCAAACGGACGGCGGCTAGCCCCCCACATCCCGGCAGAAAGAATCACTGCAAACCAAAATACTGGTGGAACAAGGATATTGCAATAGCAAGACGAGACTGCGTGCGGGCACGACACAACTACGAGCATTCGAGGCGTCGGGGCGGCAACGATGAACAAAGTCAGCGACTACTCACGAAGTTTAAAAGAAGGAGAGCTATTCTGCGAAGGGCCATGAACAAGAGTAAGAACGACTGCTGGAAGCAACTCGCTGAGAGCGTGGATTACTCTCCGTGGGGGCGCGCATATAAGCTGGTCAGAGGTAAGCTCACAGGCAAGAGAATGAAAAGTATACCTGACGAGGAGAAAGAGGGAGTTATCCGTTCCTTGTTCCCAGAACACCCGTCATTTGACCGCTCGCCATACAACAGTGCGCCCGCCATGGAGGACATTGTGCTAATGGACGAGGGTGAGGAGACGACGCCAAGCGACCTGGAGGAAACGGAGCCTGAAACGTGCGTCAACTCGATTCCGGCAGTTACACGTAAGGAGGTATTGCAAGCTGCTGAACGGATTAAGATTGGAAAAGCACCTGGCCCAGACGGAATCCCGGCCGCTGCAGTTCGTGTCCTGTTTAAGAATTACCCAAAAGTTGTTGCGGCAGTGGCCACGAAGATCCTAAAAGAGGGGAAGATACCACCAGCCTGGAAGAAGGCTGACTTAGTGCTAATCCCGAAAGGAAATGGCTCTTACCGTCCGATCTGTCTCCTAAACACGCTAGCAAAGGGCATCGAGGCAATTGTGGAGGCAAGACTGCGAACGTTTGCGGAAACATACGGCTAATTCCTGATTCACAGTATGGATTCCGGAAGAATCGCTCGGTGCTTTCAGCTGTGCACAAAGTGGTTTTGAAAGCAGAATTAATCCATAGTTCGTCCATGATGACTCGCGACCTCTACATGGCAATTCTTCTCGATGTTAAAAACGCTTTTAACAGTATGCCCTGGAGGGTTATACTCGACACACTTAAAAGAAAGAAAGTGCCTCCTTACCTCGTCCGACTGGGTTCTGATTATCTGGAAACTCGATCGGTGCAGACTGATGGAAAAGAATTTGCCGCAGGGTTCGATTTTAGGCCCTCTACTGTGGAATCTGGCATACGCCGACGTTCTTCGCCTTCCGGATATGCCCCAGGGATCAGAGCTTGTAGCCTATGCAGACGACCTGGCACTTACGGTACAGGCGCGAACGGCGAATCACCTCGAGGAGACAGCTAACGCTGCGCTGAAAGTGATTGAGGACTGGATGGACGAGGCCGGGCTGCAGATGGCCCCCTCAAAAAGTGAGGCCATACTGCTCATAGGCCGCAGACACTGTCGACACATTAGACTAACATTGGCAGGGGAGGAAATAAAAATCTCGAACACGGTTCGGTATCTCGGTGTCCATCTCGATCGCGGTCTACGAGGAACCACTCATATCAAGATCGCCACGGACCGCGCACTTACCGTGATTAATGCGATTGCACGGCTCCTTCCTAGCACCTACGGGGCTCGGGCCGGAAAAGAGACGATTGCTCATGAAAGTAGGAGAATCAGTAGCGCTGTTCGGTTCACCCGTGCGGATGCAGCACGCGACCGCCACCCAACGCAACAGAAATCTACTACGGAGGACACAGAGAGGGTCTGCGCTGAGAATAATTAGCGGCTATAGGACAGTCAGCACACTCGCAGCGCTAGTTCTAGCCGGAACCATACCATGGGATCTCAAGGTTGACAAACGAGCAGCTGTGTGGTCGGACCCCTTGTTTGATCATAACGATGCCCATTTGCAGATGATGGGGGAGTGGCAACGTGAGTGGGACGCCATTCAAGAAGGCGAACCTGGCTTTCCTGTTAAGACGCTTATCCCTGATATCAGGTCTTGAATGGATAGACCCGGTGGAGAACTGACCTACCACATTACACAGGTCCTTACAGGTCATGGAGAGTTCCAGGCGTATTTAAAGAGGATTGACAAAGACGAATTCGGACATCTGCATTTTCTGCAACATGATAGCCCCAGACACACCGGAACATACGGTGTTCCACTGCCCGGCATGGAGAGTACCAAGAGGCGGGCTGCTAGAAGATACTTTTGATCTAAAGGATGTTGTCGCACGTATGTTGGAGTCTCGAGAACAGTGGAACAGACTTGCGCGCGCAATAACAGGAATCATGATGGCCAAGGAGGAGGCTGTACGACGACGCACCACCGACTCCATTGTAAACGATGCGGTTGGCGAAGTTATTGGCGTGATGGTGGATGTGGTCTCGGCGGCGGTCGATTTAACGGATGGCGTCTAGATATAAGCTGTGTGAGGGCCTGATTTGCAAGAAAAAATAATTTACAGAGTTTTAAACAAGAGCCGGTGCGGATAGTTACACGAAAGGTTGTGATGGTATTAGAGACTCCCCCCCCTTAACTGTGAGCAATATTAGTTTTACCTATAGGACCCGGTTACGGGGGATGACAGGAGGTATGAGGGTTTTAGCAGGTAATACAAAGGCTTTGGTAGTCATCGAGCTACCAGCCGGCGTGTAGTCCTGCACAGCGTGCCTAAAAGCATTCCCCCCTCCTGTAAAAAAAATCACTTAACCTGTATTCCTATACGAAACAAAAACAAACTGCTGTACATTTCGACCGATTTGAGAGCGGGTTCTGACACCCTTTGGGGTGTCAGCACGCCGCGGTGCCTCGTGAACCAATAAATAGACCGAGCAGCATGGCTTAATCACCATTGGTTGCTCGGCTGTGCTTTGCATTAGACCCAATGCTACGTGTCGTCATTCATCGTTCCGATATAAACAAGAGGCTATCTTCTACAGTACCCTGCAAGCAACCAGTAAGAACACTACCCTTTCTCAATAATGTTTTTTTTTTAATTATAACATTCATATTTATTTAACATATATTCAGTACAGAACATGTCTCGACGCTCGCAGTGGGCCTTAAGGCCTGTGGCACGGACGTCGAGCGCATACATCCTCTTGTCATCCTAAGGAGGGGGTGCTAGAGGGGAGGGGGCCGTGTATATGTATTACAGAGAAATATAATGAATATTTATATTAGTCTAACGCATACGTGGAACATATGATACAGCCAATAATACAACTAACAACTATAACTGTGACTGTTGAGGGCACTGTGCACATGAACTAGGATCGCCGTAGGTAACAAAACGTTTGATTGTGTTGGTAGTTAATTATTATTTATTACCCCAAAAGATTCTGACACAGTTTTCTCTCCTATCGTAGCAAAATGCTGATTCATCTGATCAATGTTTGATCCAACTAATTTCGGACGTAACGAGTCCCCCTTAACAGTTCCTCTAAAATATGAGTTTATGGCCTTCCATGGATTATCAGCATGCTCGAATTGAACTTTTAAAATTTTGTTTTTGGCTTTTTTTACAAGCTTAGAGAGAATATTTTTGTAAGTATCAAACCGTTGTTTTGCTTCCCGTGACTGTGTTATTTTGTATATTTGATGCAACTTGTCTCTTTTACGAATTGCTGTTACTAATCCAGGTGTAACCCACTCTTTTATCAATCATTCAGTTTATTCACCATATCATTGGTAATTACAAGGTATCTGCACTGCTTATAGTTCAGTGTTCCAACTAAGCAGGTAATTCACACGTTCCTGCAGTGATTGTGCGTCGATTGACGCGCATCGTGTCAAGTGGTAGCGATTGAGGTCACATTCTCCACAAAATTCACACACACATTCGTCAATTATGTAACACGCTCCTTTCATACATATATAATGGTGATAACCATGCCAGGTTATTCTACACAATAAAATCCCATTTATTTGTAGGGCCTTTTTCCACTTATCTGTGGTGAACGCTGGTCTTTCAGTAAAGTTCTGCATTACAAAATGAATATTTCTTTCGTCTCTAAACTCTAGGTATCGGTCCAGTACATCTGCACTAAATGGTATTCCGTCAGATATGAGGTCCTCCGTAAAGGCTCTCTCTCGAAATAGTGGTAGCGCTAGCGTCGCCGATGCGTTCCTAGGCAGTCCAAGTACACGCTGTATAAAGCAATTTTTAACTCAATCGATATTCTTGAGGTCTGTCGGCCTAAGGTGAGGCGCGATCACTTGTAAGCTATATCGGAGGATTGGTGCGATCTTTATCTTGAATAGGTTAACGGCAATCTTTAGGTCGGTGTCACGAAGTTCTCCGAAAAGCATTATAGCCGTTGCTTTGGCCCGCTTTTCTTTTTTGTGCCTCCCAAACGAGAGTCTTGAAGTTAGAGTTAATTCTAAATATAGAAAATAACTTAGTAGCTCTACAAGGGTGCCGTTTATTTTTATACGATATGCAATGACATATGCTCCTCCACGACTGAAACGTAGGACTTTGGTCTTGTTTATATTTACTGTCAGTTGATTTTCATTGCACCATTTTGCCATTTCGCTAAGATAAAACTGTAAGCTGTCTCGGGATTTTGCGAGAACTACTAGGTCATCAGCATAGAACGCATGTAGTGCTTTTACGTTTCGTAGGACTTCCGTCAGACCTGCCACTTATAGGATGAATACAGACGGCTTTAGAAAGTCTCCCTGGGCGACACCGGTTGTCTGTATGAATGGGTCCCTGACGTAATGGTCGCCGTTTTTAATAAAGATGCAGTTATGAATCAACATGTCATGTATGAGGTTTATACATCGGGCCCGTAATTGCATACCCACTCTTTTACAGGTGCGCATTTTGATCTTATTCGTCGGGAAGATGAACACTCTTCCAACAACTGGGTGCATGTTCTCTGAAATAAAAGACTGGCGTCATTGGCCGAATCTGTTGTTTGCATGGATGACCAATCCTTTTGCTATGCTTTTGACATCAATAAACGATAATCGATTAATTTTATCGTGCAGTGCTGTTTGTCTTTGTTTTTGCCAAATGAGTAAAATTCAAAATTAATTAGTTGGGGATCACTTATGCCTTTTGAGTCCACAATGTCAAAACTAAATCCAAAACTCGCTTGCTGCCTATAGAATATGTGATTAATGAGAGTCCCGCCTGCTTCGGTTAACCTTGCAGGTAGCTCTTCGTTTAGCAAAATGAAACCCTTACTCGCTAGGTTTTCAGCGTATCCTTTAGTTGTGTCATTATTTTCTAAAATACACAGGTTTATGTCCCCAACAATCAGGCAATCTGCTTCAACAATGAGTTGTGAAATCAACTTCGGTATCGAATTAACTGCAAATGATTCTGGATTTGAAACGCCAGAGGATGGCGATCTATAAACTGCTGCTAATTGTATTTTCTGATTGCAAATTACCATTTCGACCAAGCAGCAGTCGCAGTCCGTTATATCCTTTACGGTTATATTCGACGAGGGAATATTGTTTTTTACAAATACTGCAACCCCGCCTGCTCTGTATGAAGAATTTGAAAAAAAATAGGATTTATATCCTTTTATATTGAAGAGGCCTTCCTCGTGTGGGTAAATCCAAGATTCTGTACACACCACCACATAAATCACACAATTAGTCAATTAAGGTACAAAGTTAACAAAGTTCTTACGTAAGCTTCTTATGTTAATTAATTGGAATCGTACTGCCCTTATTTCCCCTCCAGCGTTGCCCCCCCCCGAACAACACTGGAGTCAGTCATGAGATCTTCATCCTCAGCTGGGACAATAAATAAGCAAAATATTCTCTAAGGACTAGCAAAAAAAGCAAAAAAAAAACAGCCTAATGGTAGCATCAAATTTACCTATAACAATAGTCCTTCTGGCTAAATGTTGATTCATATTTCCGTCAAGCTAAATTCCTATATTTATTAACCACTTGTATTTAACACAATATATTAATGGCGGCTCACTTCACCTTCTTTGGATCCTCTTCTGTCGTAATCCAAATTGGCTCGTTATCGGTGTTCCCGAGAGCAGAATTGTTTCGCCGTGAGACCTTGGCGCTTTTTGCTAAATGACTTCACACTGTCGAGAAAGTCATCCAGCACGCGACGATCCCGGAATTCGGCTACGATGTCCTGTTCCTCGGTCCCATCCATTGTTTTTGTTTTGCTGTTTCGATGTGTCACCAAAATGGCGCCGTCGATCAGCTGACAGCTGGCCTGGGTGGCAATCCGCTGAATAACCTTCTCAGCTAGTAGAGCTGGCTGAGTGGGAAATCCAACCACCTCCACGTTGCCCCTGCGTGAATGGCTCTCCAGGTGGGTCAGTCGAGCTCGTAGCGAGCGATTTTCCACCTTTAATGAACGCACCTCACTTCTCAAAGGCTCCGGTTCCTTGGCAATCAGTTCCTTGGCCGCGGTCATTAAGCGGCACTCGTTTTTCTCGAACTCCTCCTGCATGAGGGCCCTCAGTTGGTTTAGCTGATCGTTACTAAACTTCGAGGAGCAATTCATGACCGAGACTGATCTTCGGATCAAGGCTTTGGAGCTCCTCAAAGACACTTTCTTCTGATACATTCACATTGGTGATCTGTTGGATGTTAGCGGCGCATAGGGCAGAAGAGAGCGAAGTGCTTGGAGTCGAGTTCAATTATGTTCTTTCGAACTGATCACACAGCAGGTCTGCTTTCCGTCGATTATCAGTGATTCGCTTACCTAAATCAATGAGAACAGACGGATCGACCTTTAGCTTAAGACGAGTTAAAGCATATCCAAAGAAACGAGCAGCATCACCGGATCTTGCTGTAGCCTGCTTAGCCTGGCATCGCTGTCGTATCGAAGCTGCTTCTAACTTCTTCCGCAGCCGATGTTGGGTAACATCTTCCGTTGTGTGCTCCAGACTGTTGTGCAGATGTTTGGCATAGCTTGGAGGGCTGGCGGCCTGTTTGCGACTACGCGGGCCTACACTGGCCTCAACGACAGCGTAGAGATGTTGTACATCGCACGATGAAATCGTTGTACATCGCACCCAGGGATAGCACTCCAGCAAACATAACGTCCAAATCCATGCTAAGTAAGCTTGCCACGACGCTGTCATAGTCTACTACATTGATACAATCCAGTCTCTCCGCTAGTAGTCCTCGGTCGAAGTAAGTGGCAGCGAAAGTTTGCAGATGATACTGAGGTGGTCGCCTGGAGACTGAGCACGGTACAAAATGGATGTCCGAGAATATTGTAACGTTGTCTCGTTACGCTAAGTTAGCTGGGGATGCAAGCTCAGCAAGGCGGCTACTACAACACCGAGAGACTCGGGGCAATGAGTGATAACACACAGCGTAAGGTCTGACTCGAAATGTTGCCGGACGGAGAATGCGTTGATCATCCCCCTCCCGGGCGGTGGTGCACGTGCCCTATTGTCACCAGCACGCAGCTTAGCGGTCTCCTTGGTCGTTGCACGTTGCACGTTGGATTGGATGCTTGATTGGCTCACTAACGTCGTCAGTAATCGGCGGCGCAGGTCGTTGTGGTTCACATCGGGTTGGGTGTTTGATTGGTCTGCTGACGTCATAATTGATTGGCCTACTGACGTCACCAGTTGTTGGCGTCCCAGTGACTGGCAGTTCTGTTACTACGCTGTGGTTAACTTCGTTACACCGCTCGTTACACTGCTGTACATGAACTCAACTTTCGGTCGGTGGTGGTGTCCTGGTTGTTGTTGGTCGCGGTCGGTCGTTGTCTGGTCGTGGTCGGGTCATTGTCTGGTCCTGGTCGATCGTTGTCTGGTCGTGGTCGGTCATTGTCTGGTTCTTGGTCGATCGTTGTCTGGGTCGTGGTTCGGTTGCTCGTTCGTAGTCGGTCTTGCTGTGTACCCACTAGCATCGCCCGTTGTCAACTCGGTGGTTCACCGTCCCTCTGGTAGAGGGGACCGTAGCAGTCTCCACTATGTAACTGTAGGATAGCAGTGTCCGTTAGCACGGCGGGGGCATAGACGCGTCGGTTAGCGGCAGATGCCGAAGCAAGCTAAATCATGGCGCCAATTAGAAGATGCCGCAACTCTACTACTAAGACGCGGGAAGTCACGAAATGCGCGGGGCATCCTGTGAGTATATAAGGGAGGCATGAGAATAAATGAGTCGTTCGTCGTTTTGTTCGAGCCAGCAGAAGAAGTGTGTTGTTTTTTTTGAAAGCGAGAGATGGCGAACTCGGAAAGGTGCCGGCCAGCATGGGGGTGGTGGACACTACAGTAACGATGGATCGTTACGCTAAGTTAACTGGGGGATGGATGTAAGCTCAGCAAGGCGGTGACTACAACACGAGAGACTCGAAGCAATAAGTGACAACACACAGCGTAAGATCTGACTTGAAATGTTGCCCGACGAAGAATGCGTTGATCATCCTTCTCCCGAGCGATTTACTTGCTCAAGGGACGCCGTAGCGTTCGTATAGCGATCATGTTAGAGAGATGACTTGAATCTTCGACGTCGCTGATTGGTGGGCGGTGGTGCACGTGCTCTATTGTCACCAGCACGCAGCTTAGCGGTCTCCTTGGTCGTCACTTTGCACGTTGCACGTTAATTAGATGCTTGATTGGCTTACTGACGTCGTCAGTTATCGGCGGCGGCGTAGGTTGTTGTGGTTTACATCGGGTTGGGTGTTTGATTGGTCAGCTGACGCCATAATTGATTGGTCTGCTGACGCCATAATTGATTGGTCTACTGACGTCACCAGCTGTTGGCGTCTCATTGATTGGCAGTTCTGTTACTACGCTGTGGTTAACTTCGTTACAATATTGTCTGTGCAGAGAGCGACGTCGAGCAGATAGATAGATGTCTTGTGTTACCCGCCGTATACCTACGTAGTTTAGCTCTAGGGCACAAATGACTCTGTAAACCGCGTAGACAGACGTATCATCTACTCGTACAAGATGCTCTGTTTCTCAAAACTTTGAACTGTGCCGGCGCACATAACTTATAGACGCCGCTCTTTATTGTTGTGTTTGGTATACGTTTCCAGCGGCTGAAAAACCAGTGAAGAGAAGCTGCAGCAGCAGTAGCAGTCGCCGCGTTTTGAGATGATTTAAGGCTTGAGGTGACTTGCAAGCGTCAATCTCGAAACGAACTAGATTTTAGGGATATGCTCAAGCATGGCGGAGCTAAACCTGTTTTTAGACGTCATTCACGGGATTTGTCGTCGTCGTCGTCGCCGCCGCCGCCGCAATTCTTTCGACATATTTAAAATTGTCAATGACTTTCTAGTTGAACGACGAACTCCGGCTATTATCGCGCCAAAGACAACAACGCCGTGTCCAGGATAATGCTAAAACTTGGATAGTGCGCAAATACACAAATCATTGTTTTGTCAAGATATTCTACCACACATCCTGGTCCAGTCCTGGTCATGCTGCGTCAGAATAGCCTCTTAGAAGTGGCGGCGTGCACTAGATGGCGAGTGCGCTAGTTATGGGTGTCATCCACCAAGGTGGTGTCGCCGGTTTGATCCCTGTTGCTGGTCAAATGTTCTTTGAGCGAAGCTTATTGAGAATAGATTATAGATCATACCCCTGACAGTGAGCGGCCATGCTGCCACAAAGACTATTCGCGAAGCCCTAGATATTTCAACATGTCCAATCTTTGTGTGGTGCATTGTAGATATGACCTCTGGCGATTCCAACCCGTAGGGGACGAGGATAGTCTAGAATTAGAAACAACCTTCTTTAAAATGTTTTTAGTTTTTCTCTCTCTCTCCATTTGACTCAATGCAGAGTTATTTGAGAGAACAACACTGAAAATTTGCAGGTTATTAAGCGCCACTTTGATTATTTATTTGAAGGGAAAACAAGGAGGTCTGAAATTTCTTATTATGAGAGCGCTAGACAAATACTATATATAGAAAGAGGTGGCTAACCATTTCGTCTTATTTTCTAGTGCGAAATAAATATTTTGCCAAAAATCGCAAAATTGTTTTATTATTGAAATAGTCTACTCTTAGTTTAGCAATTCGTTCATTTATTCTATTTCTATCCCGTCCCAAGCCATTATGGAATGTTGTAATTAAAACAAATCGAGCAATTTTACAAAGGAACAATCTAGTAGAGTATGCTCACATAGGTCAGTGGGAATCATCAAAGCTAGACCAAAGCAGAAACATATTAGTTGCGTTTTTAAGGCTAAGCCAGATCTGAAGAACAGCATTCATTAACACCTGACGCATAACTGACAATGAAAGTGACAATACTAACTAATAGACGATGTTTTCATCTGATAACGAAAGATTGTCTGACTACGTTTATCTCGAACTAAGCGTGCAAATATTAGGCACGACTGCTTGGAATAGGGTATGTGTGGTCGGTGTGTCGGGACTTCTCCCTCACCCTCACCTGACTTAATGGATCGTCCCTGGAACCCACAGTTTCAGCGGGAGAGTAGTGAACATCGTACTGGGCATGGAAAGCTCTACGGCCATGTGGGTTTTATTTTTCCCTGTTCCATTGTTCGTTGAGCCGTATGTCAATTTTTGGCGACCGTAAACCGCTTGTAACTTTTATTGGTGATAATAATTTATTTCCAAACCACTCTAAGCCTATTATAGGGTTAAAATTAGCATTAGTAAGCCGAGTGCTGGATACTCTCTAGTCAAGAGGAGTGCTCTTCAACCTGATAAGGGCAAGTTCAATTGATCTCGTGGTTCAGACGAGGGCGCGAAGCTAGCACGGCAGTTATTAAATTATTGGAGGTAGTCTAGGTAGTGTGTGGAGAGTGAACCATTCAAGACAGCCTCTGTTTCAAAACGTATCCGCGTCTTGCTACTAGCAATTGCAATGTGAACAATTGTTAGTCTTTGCAGTTCGTGCATTCCGCTTTAATTCTGCTAGGTAGTATCAGGTAGTAACATTTGTCGGTATTTAAATTGCAAACCAAGTTCTAAAGTGCCGACTTCCCGCACTTCACTGGAGGTATTACTTCACTATACCTTTTAACACCAGGCGCCGGATCTTTTTTTCTATGATGGTTGTAATTTTCTGTTTTTCAGGCCGGCGACTACCGGGTGGCATTTGCATTTCCAGGTGCATCTGAGTATGTTTCACCCAGCCAAACCAGTGCATAAAATGTAGTTCTCAATTTGTTGCAACTATTCGGATCGCATTCTACATTTAAAAAAACAAACAAACAAACACGTAGTATCCGGTTAGCCGGCACATATAGTATTTATAAAATATCTTCTTTATTTGTAATTCTGGTTTTCTGTTAACACTGACTGCATAAGCGCGTCTACACAGCGCTTCTTTCCTGCAGATACACTTTGGCACAATCTACCCGGAAATGTCAGTTCAGCCAGCGAATGCCCTACACGAACTGACCGAGCACGAGCACTTGCTGGAGGCGTTGGGCCGAATGCGAAAATGTGCTGCAACATGAGAAAGAGCGTTTTTTTCAACTAGCGAGAAATCACGTAGTCGTCGTGAATGCTGAAAAGCAGAATTTTTCTCGCACGCACATATATTATTGAAATGATGCAAACAAGTCGCCCCGGCCCCACTTCGAGCAAAAAAACACACGACACGTTCTGAGAACAGAAAACTGCATTCGTCATCGGCGATCTTGGTTAGCATTCAACGCCAATCATTGCGACAAAGGATTAAAGTAACATTGTTGTTCACTATCTACACATATAGTGTGTGTATGCATGCATAAGGGAGGGAAGCGAGAGACAGAACGTTTTCTAATAATGACTCATTAAAACATTGTATTTAATGCCTTATTTATTCTGATTGATTTGAACAAATCTTATTGAATGATCTAAAACAAAGTTACCTGAATATTGTTTCTTTGTTTTGTTTTTCTGTTTTGAGAACGCCATCATGCAATCAACAAACAACGCGCGTCTGAAGGAAAGCGGCACAAACTCTGAAACTCTCTCTCTCTCACAAAACTGGCGAGCCATCAAGAGAGCCAACTGGCGAAGCGCCAGTTACCGGTTATAGGTCTCCATGTAGCAATTAGCCCATGTTACCCTTCGTAGCACGATTCGCGTCCTGTATGCGTCGCAGTCCAAGGATCCAACGAAATAGAACTCTGAAGAATTTACATACGAACGCCTCGGACCGAAAACTACCGAGCCTACCGGATGTCTGGTTGCACTGTCCAGCTGTCATTCATATCCAGCGGTGGCTGATTTGTTGATGATGAAAATAATCATCGTAACAACAAATTCTCTCTACCGGTGAGGTGGGCCGCTTCGGGCCCCTTTTCCTCGCATTTCGCGGGCCTTTTTTCACATAAATGCCCTGGCCTGCTTCTTCGTGTTAGAGAGAGAGAGAGAGAGGTGTACATTTCACGTGGTCGACGTTTTTTATACGCGTTACAACGGCTCAACATCGGCTGATGATGGGAGTATGTGTTTTAGCGGATTCATACAGAGATCCTCATTCGCGAAAATTAGCGCTCGGCCGCGTCACTTAGTGCGCGCTACATCTGTAATATCCTGCCACATTTGCCATCTGCACTCTTGTACAAACATACCTACATGGTCCCAGATATTGTGTCAGAAACACACCAGAGCGTTTTTTCAGCTGCTTAAGTGAGCAGTGGAATGGTAAAATCATTCATCAGCGTTACTGTTGCCAAACACATATACATTGTGATCTAGCTTTCTTATATGTATGTATATATTTATGTCTCACGACATATCTCTAGAGCAAACTCGCGTGAACGTACAACAGACAAGCATTAGATCGAAGTACGTTACATGCTGATGTACATCATTCGTAGATAAAGATAACTGCGTCGATAAAGATTTCAAACTAGCGAAATATATATATATATATATATATATAGGGATTGGGAAAGGCGAATCTATCTAGGATCCGACGGAAGACATCGCAATATCAGTAACGCCGTTTTCTGATTGATTTGCGACACACCTTGTACTCTTCTCTGCGCCCGCGCCTCAAGTACGCCTCGCCGTGCTGTGTTAAGATTCCCTTATCCATCATTCAATATGGCGTACCCTGGTCGGTTGGTTGGCTTCCGGTTGGTCCTTCCCTGATAACTATCAGGCGTCTAGCTACCGTGGCTACACTTGTTGTTCAATCTGACTGCATTTGATGTTCTACATAGAAACGCACGTAGTATTATATAAATCGTACACTTCACCGTACGGTATTGCTTTGATCGTCTAAATTTTAGAATACTTTCCCGATTGCATAGACCTTTTACTTTTAGTTTTTTTTTTATTATTTGAATCATTAATTTTGCTCAAGTCTGCAAATCTTAAGAAAGGTCGCATCAAAACGGTAGAACGCATCTTTACTTTTAGCTGAAGCTCTATTGATGCGACTTTCTGCCTCAAGCAACTTAATCGCGCAGCCGAGCAGCCGGGCAATCTCTTTTTGTTTATCCGCTCAACTTGCCCGCTAACTCTCTGGATATTGGCTCGAAACAGGCACACAATTGATCATCACATTCGTCTAGTGCGACGATAATGTATTTCTTGCCTCCGCACTTAGAAGTCGGACGTCATTGATGTGGAGATACGTTCTGAAAGTTATGTCCTGATTTGTCGCGACACACAACGTACTATAAAAAACATTTGCTTACGTACGAGCAAACATATGCTCTTAGCTCTCGTGGCACTCTTATACACATTCTCTTCGTTGTCTTAACTTCGTGACCATCTGGACACACGACAGCCCGGTAGAGCACATCATTGTCGATGACTCAGCGATGCTTTTCTATTAACTAGGGCGTTCTTTTCGTACCTTCGCTTGACCATTCCGCCGTTATCCTGTTCGTATTTCGCGCGTGCTCGTGAGTGTTCACGACGCTTATTGGCGCTCGACTAGGGGCGTCAACATGGAGCATTTTGGCTCCTGGCCTATGTTTAATCCTAAGTCAAGCTTTGTGATCTGAATACAGTCACGACGGAGAGCGAGTATCCATAGAAAAGACGGGCGAAACTTCTGTGTCCACACCACTGCCATCTGTTGCAGTTTTGGTCGAATGACCGTTGAAATTCCGTTAAATAATCGACCGTTGAATAATCGCGTTAACCATTCGCCATAGACTATTCTCTATCGTTGAAACATTAACTAGGTATTTTGCTCTAAGACCAAATAATATCTGGAGCGGCGTCTCCATCCATCCTCACGAGGATGCTCGTGTGGAAATATTTTTTTTATAAGCATTATTTATGTGTATCAGGATATACATTTGTGATATGCGAACATGTGCACAGCCTGCTCGGGGCATATATATATATATATATATGCCCCGACAAACATCAGAGCAGAGCCCTTTACAAGCTGACGTCGTTAAACTGTGACCGATTGCAACGAGCGTCAGTCGTGCATATTTCTGCGTCTCTCCATATTGGATATTCCTTAGAGGTAATATTAATGACTTAGTTTAGCTACTTCCCAAAAATGCATTACTACATGATTATAACTTTTCCCTCACGCTTTCCTCAGTGCCCATGTTACTAGGGTATATATATATATATAACTTAGTTTAGCTACTTCCCAAAAATGCATTACTACATGATTATAACTTTTCCCTCACGCTTTCCTCAGTGCCCATGTTACTAGGGTATATATATATATATATATATATACATATATATATATATATATATATATATATATATATATATATATATATATATATATATATATAATAAATAAATCGGCAAATATTGCCGAGGCACAGCTCGTCACGTGGTAGTTAACTAAAACGAATTCATGCGGAACCGGTGGGGGAGAATTCCAGGTGTAGCGCACAAGTGGTGGTAGTCGTGTGCGATGTGTTTAGTAAACGCATCGGCTAGATAGAGCACGCCATTCGATTGATACAGATTCTTTGAGTGGTCAACGTTGACATGAGTCTTGCCTCAACCGAGATATGTTGCTCACGTTCACTTGCCTGCATTCCAGCGTAAATGCAAGAAAAAGCTTTGTTTCCGAAGCTTTGATGACCCGACCATTTTTTTTTGTTACCGACTTACACTGTATAGAAGGATACTTAAGGCGGCCTCTCACCGTTTTGAACAAACACAAAATGTTCGTGTACGTGGCGAGTTCAAACAATTGCACTGCACTGCAGCGCGCCACAACGGCCCTCAATGTTCTTGTTGTGTTGTTGTTGTTATTGTTGCTGCGGCTATTGCGGCTAGTGTTCATGATGCAAGTAGCCCAACGATCTGCATTGCTTCTACTGATACTTCCGACAGCACTGGAGCAGGCGTCTAGATTGTGTGCTTGCCCTGCAGTTTCTGTTACAACAAGTTTCTGTTACAAAGTTACAACGCAGCACATAGTTGCTGAGAACGCGGGGGGGGGGGGAGAGGAATATTCAGGTACCGACTCAGTGCGTTCTGCTTACGACGTGCGGCTCCAGACAGCCATTGCTACGCGATTGCCACGCCAACAACGGTCGCTCACCCCGGCGTGACCTCGGTGTGTCGGGTCGTTGCGTCTCGAACGGAGCTGCTCAGCTGCTCGAAGCCTTTTTTTCTTTTTTTGTTGTAGAGGTGGAAATTGCTTTACGCACACCCTCCGATATTAATGAAGGGCAGTGTGGGACTAAACGCCGGGGAAGAGTATAACACTCGATCCAATCCGCGCGTCCTACCCACAAAAAACCACCTCTCCCACCCTCTTCTGGTTCGGAATTGTGAACCATTACCTCGAGACCAGAAGAGGAGGGAGTCCCGTGCTGCGACCCTCTCCTTAGTCTACGAGGATGTCCCGAGCAGGGAGTGCGTCCTTCTCGGGAGTGGACACTAGAGGCCTAGTGTTGAATCGCAATCTGCGGCGATCTTCCTGGCGCGAAATTTTTCGCGCATAAGCCCGTCTAAGTATTGGCCCTCTATGACGGACTAAGACGAAATTACGGGTCAGTGCAGTGCAGCAAAGACGAATGGGGGGAGGGAGAGGAGAGCACATGGCGAGTGAAGGAAATAAATATTGGGATTTATATACGACTGCGATCGAAGCCATCGGTCATTGGCACTGAGCGAGGAGGCCACCAATAGGAAGAGGAGCGCTACAAACAACGACAGTTGAGTGAACGACGAACGAAGCCCAGCCAGAGAAATAGACGGGCACAGAAATGCAACTGCTAAAAAACCTCTCAGAATATCTGCTGCTGCTGCGTCTTCTTCTGGGGCAAACGTCTTTTATGGATTGAGCCAAACACGCCGTTTAACACTGCGATTGCGACCAAACATCTGATATGCTGTTTTCTGCTAAAGTATTCTTGTGTGAAATGAGGAAGATATGTGCGAGCTCCAAAAATCGATAATATTTTTTATTTTTTTTCTAAAGAGCGAGCGGTAGGCTGGTAACAAACAGTCGCCTTGCTCTGATTGTCCCGCCGACACGGCTCTACAATAATATATATATATATATACGATTCATTCCCCAAAAGACCAGCCATACGAAGAAACAACAACGACGACCAGAACCGACAGCGCGCACAGATATTGCGTGATGAGTTTCAAACGTGTGAATACTATATGGAAATGTTGCTATAAAATAAATCACAACCAAACAAACCGCGCTACATTCATCTTCATTCACTACAATTATACAAGACGTATAGTTAGTTAGAAGGGCCCCGTGTACGCGCTTGTGTCTGGATATAGGTCTTTAGGCTCTCTCTCTCTCTCTCTCTTTCACACACACACACACCAGTTCAGGCAATTAGAACAGCAGAGTGCAAAGAGAACAACAACCCGGCAGCAAGTTTTCAAGTCAAACACAACATGCCAGCAACCCGCGAACGTCTCACACCTGAGTTCAGCCTGGCTAGCGACTGAGTGTCTCCGCGAGCCGTGCGCGAGGTACTTCACTTGTGTGCCAGGCAGGAGGCATGGCGCCCACCGCCATGACGTTGCGTCGCTGGTCGTAGTGGTCGTGGTGATGGTGGTGTTGTGCGCGAGGCGCGCACAGACCACAGAAATTGTTCATTCGATGATTGCAACACTCTGCAGCCACCACTTAGCTACTGCTGCCGATGCTGCTGCTGCTGCTTCCCTTACGTAACAACCGAGCAGGCGAAGAGGCTCACGACAGACCACGCAGGCGATGTCGTCGCCTGAAGCTGCCTGAAAAAGACAGTTGGTCTTGATGACGCGATAGAGCGACAGGGCGGCGTGAGGGCAACCGAGCCGGATCTTCTGGACCCTGGCAAAATTGCCGTAGACGTGCCGAAGATGGCGTGCAACCGGACGAAGTCATTGGCAGCGGTGGCAAAGCCAGCTGTTTCTGTTGTTGTTGTTGTTGTTGTTGTTGTGCTGTTGCTGTTGTTACTGCTTTGTTGTTGTGTCATTGCTTTGTTGTTGTTGTTGTGTTGTTGTTACTGCCGCTGTTGTTGTGTCATCGCTTTGTTGTTGTGTTGTTGTTGCTGCTGCTGTTGTTGTTGTTGTTTTGTTGCTGCTGCTGCTGCTGCTGTTGTTGCTGTTGTTGTTGTTGTTGTTGTTGTTGTTGTTGTTGTTGTTGTTGTTGTTGTTGTTGTTGTTGTTGTTGTTGTTGTTGTTGTTGTTGTTGTTGTTTGTGTTGTTGTTGTTGTTGTTGTTGTTGTTGTTGTTGTTGTTGTTGTTGTTGTTGTTGTTGTTATCGAGCTACCACTTCCAACGTTCCCGCGAACTCCGTATTTGTCATCATTGCTACTACACCGGCTAGAACTTCCGCTAGAACCTTTGTATGAAAAATGTATGTGACTTGTGACAATAGAAAAGTCTATTTATTCTACTATTAGTACGATCGCAATCATCCCCGAAGAGAACCTCCACCGACGAAAAACGATTACGATGGCAGTGTTCTGCAGCAACAACAACAACAACAACAATAACAATGAAAAAGACCCTTTTGATGCATGCTGTACTCCAGGCGTTCAGCTCAGCGCGGCAACAACAACAACAACAACAACAACTCTGTATCTCTGCCAACTACAGCGTTGTGTATTTTTTTTGTTCACGGGCTCGACTTAATGCTCGACGAACTGGGATCCAACGCGATGGATCATCGGCGATGATTCCACAAGTTTACAAGGACATGTTTGTATTTCGATACGTCCAGCACAAACTGGGTCCCGCAGGACCCGCGACGAGCCGCGCGTCGTGTTGAGACTGTTGCTTCTGGTTGCTCGAAAACAACGAGGAAATATCAAACTCGACTCGAGTAAACTCACGCACACTCTCGTTGCTTGTGGCGTTTAGTTAAATGTTCAACTTCCGTCCGAGTGAGCGGAACACATTACGCGTCGTGTTTAACCTAATACAGTTACGCTAGAACCTATGTTGCGGTCCCTGTCGTTATAGGTTATCATTATCATCATCACCATCATCATCATCATCATTATTACCATTATCATCGTTCTCATTATCATCGCCATCATCACCACCACCACCACCACCACCACAACCATCATCATCGCCGCGTGTTTCTTATCATTATCATCGTCGTCGTCGTCGTCATCGCTGATCGATTAAGTAAATGAGTGTGTGCGTGACTGGTAGTATAGTAGTAGTTCGAATATATTGTACTCTTATATATATCTTACTCGGTAGACGCTCGCCTACCTGTAAGCGGCTGGCTACAGAAGCGGCGTTCATCCGAAACAGCCGATAAAACGCGATGCCGTCGCTCACGTGCGCCGCACTACCCAGCCAGCGAGCGAGCGAGCGAGCGAACCAATCACATGACTAGGGCTAGAAGATCCGATTAGTCATTATGTAAGCTTGCGGCATGTCGTCAGAATCATGACCCTCAACATGATTCTTAAGCATCGGTCTCGTTGTTGTTGTTGTTGTTCGTCGTCGTCGTCGTCGTCGTCGTTGTGGTGGTTGTCGTCAATGTTCTTGGCGCGAATGCCAGCGGCGACAATCTCATCAATTTCTACAACGACGATAGACGGTGTGTATGCACACCGATTTATTTATGGCAGCACATCTGATGGCTCGCCGCTAAGAACTAAACGGAAAAGCTGTTGCCTGCTTTACGCTGACTACAACTAGCCGTAACTGGTAGTAGTAGTAGTACGTAGTAGTTGTAGTTGTTGTTGTTGTTGTTGTGGTTGTTTGTAGGAAAATGGTAATGGTAGTCTGGAGAAGAACCGCTCGCCCAGCGGGACAGAGACATCCGTCAGACGGCATGCAAAATGAACCTCAGTGGGCTTCGCACTTCGAATGAAGTGCAAGATGCCAGCTACCTCTTGAAAAACGAGAGCACATCTGACGGGAGGATATGGCACTTGTAGTCAGTGAAGGCACACGATTCAAGCCTCGATTCAACGGCGGGGCGACGAGTCCCGCAGGCATTCAAGGCAGGTTTGCAGGTCGTCCCTCTGCATCTTTGCAACGCCGTTAATTCATCCAGATGGCAGGCCATTGTGGACGTAATGGCTAGAAAGGGAGTCTTCCTGTATCTTCAAAAGATCATGAAGCCTCCAAGCTCAGCAGCGGAACACAGAGTTCGTCATGACAGTCGGCGTCCCACGGGGGGGCTTTCCTACCTAGGAATATAGCGTACACCGACGCACGAAGACTTTGGAAACTGATTACTGTTCAGACGACCTTTACGCGGACCACCTAGCCATCCTGGTCACAGCGCAAGGAAAAGCAAAAGTAACCATCTTTACGGTGAACGACTGGGCGGCAGAATACGGCCTTAAGCTAGCTTCCGAAATTAAGCGTCAAAAGCCACGGAGGCTCATTCATGGGTCATGAACGGGTTGAGTATAAAAATTAACAAGTCCCCCAATACCTAGGTTTAATAATACTGACGGCCCTCTGAAGATACGTACACATTAACAAGGCTACTGGAGAGGCAGACACGCTGCCAGAAAACCTAGCCAAGATCTTGCGAAAGACATGCGTAGAACTGGACGGCCAGAAAAGACTTCTTGTAATTGATAGTTAGAAACCTGCACCGTTGTGTACGCCTCTTCTACATGGCGACCAAAAGCTATGAAGCTGAGGAGAAATAGGAGAAAACTTCTGAAGGCGCAAATAACACTCGAAAGCATACAAACCTAGAAACGATACAAAGCGCCAATGCATACAGAACACTTGGGACAACAGGGACACTATCGCGATAGCAAGGCGTGTCTTAGAATTATCGAAGAAAAACAGAACTGACCGGAACGGAAGACCGGAGACAGACGCTTAGATCGTGGCACGAGGAATGGACCAAAACGCCAGCGGAATCACCAGGAGCCTGCATCCGCCAAGTTATGATCCCCGACCTAGAAAAATGGCTCAACAGAGAGCATGGAGACGCACCTACCTACGAGACGCAGGTATCTACGAACACGGATGCTTCTACACACACCTGCATATAATATGCAAGGCTTCGAAACGAAGCTACGATAGGAATGGTATTTCCGTATTAACCAATAATGGACCCTGATGTAACCACAAATATCCCGGTCATGTAGGTTAGGGGATCATCAGGTTTTTGGTGGGTTTGAGAGTCTCACACTACCCAGACCAAGGGGTGTGTGTGCATTATGCATTTTGGTTCCTAACGCTCTGTGTAAAAAAAACAAAGACCAATAATCGACGGTAGATCAACTAAGTCTAATATCTAATAATAATAATAATAATCATTATCATATGAATTGTGGTAACAATGCATACGCTGTCCTGCAAGCAATAAATAATGAATGACTGAACGAGTGAATCGATCGGATGAATGTCTCGTCGGTATTCTGTCGATATTATGTACTTGTAGGGACTAAAGTTTTCGAAAACGAAGACAATTCATACACTACACTACCACCACCATCACACTACCAGCTCTGCTGCCACCACAGCAACGACAACGAAAATCGTGATATTACTTGCTGGCCGTACTGCATCTGTCACTGTTAGTTACCCCTCGTCTAGGAATAATCGTTTTTGTCTAATGCTACTTGCAGTACTGCGGCGTATACTTCTTTC
>QVRM01001723.1:0-115284 GCA_003439945.1 Dermanyssus gallinae
AATGATACATGTTCATAGAGTAACAGCGGAGACTTCCATCGATATTTGGGGTCTCGGATTACTTTAAACGCGAGATCTCTATATTTGGCACAGCTACACCCGCGGAAAATAATATAGCCGCTAGCAAGATGCAAGTGAATTAAGCGGAATAACGACGTCTGGGCTCATTTACGGCTTGACGGAAACAAGGAGGACGCATCGAGTGCACCCACCAACTATACTTAATACTCAGTAAATTCCCCGTTAAGTCGGAAACTTCAAAATGCGGTTTAATATAGTGTTGAACAAGTTTAGAATGACGTCCTGTGAGTACTAGCCACAAGCCCTCTCGATTGCTTTTTTTAGTAGTAGTTTTATTAACCAATGATTGGTTTACGAATATACATCATAGACATCGCATTTCCAGAGTTGAGACAGCGGAATAGCTCTTTCACAACGCTGAAGGTGATATAGATCACACGGGCAGCCACAAAGTTTACACATACACTCCGCCGAGATTTCATGAAACTTCTCGCGCGCACAGATCTTTAGATGAAGCCGTGGACGGCAAATCTGGTGATTAGATGCCGGTTCTCATAACTGCAGGCTCTCCACAAATCCGACGTCATTGCTCTCGTTTCATAAAACAGCGGGTCGATGTCGGCCATTTTATTCTCCCAGTCTAAGACGTGTTCTCTAAAACCGTCGTCTTCGGCAGGTTGTACATCCTCTGTAAGTCCTCAACGAATAACGGCGACGATGCCAATAAGTACACTAACCTATTCAGGCTAGTGCGGTGGACGTTCAACGCTTTCTTTAGAAAACTGGCTTTGAGTTGATCAAAACGCTCTTAGGCTCGTGAGATACGGCCAGATCACCTGAACACCGTAAGATGCTGTGGGTGCAATTTTCAGGTTAAACAGCTTAACAGCAACCTCCATCGACAGTCTGCATGGGTCCTTGACACTGTAAAAGGATTGTAAGCCTTTTCGAACTCTTTCTTCAACATGCCTGGAGAAGCTTGTGCCACGTGAAGAAAACACGACCCCCAGGTAGGAAAAGTATGGAACGATTTCGACTATTTCTGAATTCAGTCGCAGCTCGTCGCTTTTGGCCAGTCTTCCTCCTCGTCGGAATTTTATTGCTTTTGTCTTGCTCGCATTGATCTCCAATTGTTCCGGTTTACATAGCCTGTAGAGTTACAAGCGACTGCTGCAAGTGAAAGCGACTTCGGGAGAACAATACTAAATCATCGGCATACATAAGCAGTTCCATCTGTAAATGCCGACTATGTATTTCCGCCGGGAGATCGCTTACCAACATTGAGAACAACAGAGGACTCAGGTTATCACCCTGAGCAACACCGGTGGTCTGAGTGATCGACGCGTGCTCAGCAACCCCATCGTCTATTATTACCAGTCCCTCTTGCAAGATGCTTCTTAGAGCTCTAGCATGCTCAGTGGCTTCTTTTAGTTTTACCGGGTTCGAAAATAGTTTTTCATCAGTGTAAACCTTTCGGGCGAGCCAGCCCCACTCATGCTCGATGATATTAAAACCAGGTGAGACTGCAGGCCAGCGTAGGACCTTCATGTGACGTTGCTTGAATCCCTGGCGGTGTGAATCGGGGCGTTATCGTGTTGAAAAACGAAGTCGGGCCCTCTCATCAGTAGACCCTATAGCGCGCCGAATTATACGATCGTTTAAAAAACAATCGACGACTTTGTAAGATACCCCACAGCGGTCCAGGTCATCACCGAACCGCCATCTAAGTGCCGTTTTGACAAAATGTCGCTCTGCCTTGCAAACATCGTGGAAATAATAGTTAAATTCGTCCGGTCCATCAAAGTTTTCATCCGTCATCACTCAGTGGTCCATGACATCGACGATCATGGGCGAATTCGAGATGAGTTTTATGAAGCTCAGCGGCCAATCGTGTTTTTTTGTGTTTTTTTTTCTATTGAACCAAGTTTTCTTTCTGAGGAGATTTTGCTCATTTCGCATGTTCGTTTGCACACCGGTCGACGCCGCAATTGCCATTGCCAAGAGCCCAGAGTTCGGCGCTTTCTTCAGAATTGCACGCTGGCTTCGTTCCGAAATGGTATTTAGACGCCTGGAACTCTTTTTACGGCGTAGTTTTCATCTAAATTTACTAAGTTATTCACTACTTGGGGACAACGCCCCAATCGATGGGAAATTTTGCGACTAGAGAGGCCGACGTCCTTATAAGCCTTAATTTGGGCCATTTCGTCACACTTGACGCGCCGGCCCAGGCCCATTGTTTCAACACAGAAAAACTTCTGGTAGGAAGCCTGCCTTTGCTTCCATCGAGCCGTAAAATGAGCCCAAGCGTGATTTTTCCGCTTAATTTACTCGCTAAGACATGCGGCGTAGCTCTGTCAAATATGGAAATCTTGTGGTTCAAAGTAATTTGAGACCCCAAATGTCGATGAAAGTCTTCGCTGTTAGTCTATGGCTGTATATTTTTTTCGCAGACTATATATATATATAACAATGCATTGCGTTATAGTGTGTACCACTACTGGTAGCAGAAGCAGAGGCAGCTAAACCATATAACTAATACATGTTTGGCTTGGTCGTTTACGGCTCATGGTTTTCTTTCCCGCGCAGATTTTTGCCCGGGAGTGCCGCATGATCCTCGCTTGCAGGATTGTTGTGATTGTATGGACTGCCACACTACACCCACGCTCGTCATATGCCCTGACGGCTCGACGTGTTGCACTAACATGACCTGTAACGGCGTCTGTCGTAGACCCGACGGAAGCTTCGTAGACGCAATTGATGTATACTAAATAATAAGACCCTCTTAGAGCTGATCGTGAAAGCGGCACAAAGGGCTTTTCTCACCGGGCTGGCTCGAAACGAATAAATAACTGAGCAATGCACCTTTGTTTTCCTCTCCATTCGAACGCATACGCAACTGCAGTGCTGTAACAACAACAGCGGGCAACAGTACTATCGGCTACTAACAGAAATTATCGCCGTGGCATTACCGTTAGAATATCTACAGGGTCAAAAGCCTCATCGCAAGTCTAAGTGTGACGATCCTGTTTTAAGCAAACCAGATTCTAGGCAGGTGTTGTTTGACGTTGAATAACCAAGTTGCTTATGTGTAAGAGTACGCTTCTCTACCGCGGATTTCTAGCAGCCCTTACTATCTCTTGCATTCTATCTCTCATTCCTTTAAAGGGTTTTCATCACTTCCTTAACAAACTATTTGCTGAGCTAAATTAGCAATGTTTTCGAGAAAGCGAGCTTCAGACGTGCGAAAGGCGACACAACAGTCAATATCCATCGGAAGATATAGTTATAATATATATATATATATATATATATATATATATATATATGCATATTTGGGCGAACGATTACATCGCAAAAAATATCTGTGATCAGTCCAATATATATAGAAGCTTGCTTTGGTGATAGTGGATACCTTAGGGAGTACCAGAACAATAATAATATTTTTTTATTACAAATACGCGCGGAAATTCTTGTCCAAGGGCGCAGGCAGTTCCCAGAGCCAACCCACGTGAAACGACCGCTCAATGAGATTACTTTGTTATAGGAATATGAGATACATCGTTCACCTTAAAATCCCGGGGAGGAACCAGGCGATCAACACGGATCTGCACTGCCAACAACTTCAACGAGTTCAAGAAAAGTGGACTCGAACGCTCTCGTAACCTGCGAATAGGAAACGATCAGTTGGACCTGGGCTGAAAACTCATTGAGCACCCACCATACTCTTCGGGCTCTAGACAAGTTTCGAGGCAAAATCTATTGCACACCTTCAGAGAGTGGCGAGAAGAAACATGTTTGTTGCTGAAGAGTCATGTTTATAGTGAACACAAAGGCAATGTAAGCAAGGGCAATGCAACGGAAACAAACAAAATATGGTTTAATATAATTAGCGGTACTTCATGTACTAAATGATGCCGTATTTACCCTGACAGTTGTAATCTATCGCATCATGTAAAAACCTATGTGATGACTTTATTTAAGCAAAGGGATCACGGCAACTGAGGATGACTGAACTAGGTTACTAAGGCGAAATGCTGCTTCATATGTTCGAAGGCATTCCGAACGTGGACTTCAACAGAAATTGCCGTATAGTGTCACTGCGTCACTGTGGAATGAGTTCAGACGCGACTCTCAGTAGTTGAGTATGTCTCCTTGAGTAAATCTTTTTACAACTTGTAGTATGTTTTAATAAACGATAGCTCTGTCTGCACACCCTTGTTAATTCGGGGACTTGGCGTCTGGCCGCTACGACAAGGCTGCTTGGCTGATTACACTTTCACCCGCTGGTCCAGCGCTGCGACAACTGGCGACAGAAGTTGTCTGCTAAAACCGATCGCTCAACCAACGTCTAGAAACTTCTTAGAAAGCTTCAAAAATAAAATGCCGCTAGATGCTAAAGAAAGCCAGCCAAGCACGGAGCACGCATTAGGCACGCGCTAGGAATAAACAATACGCTTAACAAGAGACAGTCGAACAGGTTGTTCAAAGTGTAAGCACTTAACATGGCACTTGACTGAGCCAGTTGGGTCAAGGAAGCCCCGACAGTACAATATGGGCGAATAGGGAGCCACCGTTTACCTAGCTAAATACAGATCAGGCGCACTGAGAGCCATGCGAAGGTTTAATATATGGGTAGGTATTCTTACCCTAATCGAATAAGGTAGAAGCCCAACGCTGCTTCCATTGGCAGAAGCTAGGTCATTGGAACAGACGTAGCAAGAAAGTTAATGTGGCAAACGTGACGTGTCACAAATGCGAAATAGTAGGGCTTTTGGTCAACACGTGCGACAAAGACTTAAAATGTTACAAACTTGAGAAAGGAGATACCGGACACGCGGAAAACTCGATAGAATGCCTATCGGCATAGAATATAGCCTATCGAATATAGCCTAGAAAATAGCCTATCGGCAATGCATCAGTGACATAAAGAGTCGTTAAAGTCAGGCAACAAGAAGCTCTGCTGCGATACAAAGCTTAGAAATTGACCCTATAACAGGGGACAAAACCTTTCATGCAAAACAGGCTTGTGGTCAGCGACAAGCACGACGACGACGGGTTTGGTTCGTTTAAGAAGGCAATGGGGAACTAAAACAATGCGAAAAACGATCTGAAGCGATACTCATGAGAAAGGACCTCAACGCAGCGGCAACGGAATAGGAAAGTAAAATATAAAAGAGCAGAAGCGGAGAGTGAAAGAGTGGCTAGCTCAGCAGGGCATGTCACTTTTTAACGAAGGCCTTCTACCCATCTTCGAGAAGAGAGATCAAGCTTCGTTCATAGTTTACACATTTGGACGTGAACAAAAACACACGATAAATAGAGTGGGAAATTGAATGGCCTGAAAAAACTCTTTAGTGGACCACAGTTTTATACAGTCCGAGTATGTTGAATAATGACTTCCCAGTAGGAGGAACCTGCTGGGCGGCACCGCGTCCTTGCAAAGCGGACGCCGGCAGACCTTGCTTCGAAATAAAAGCAGAAGGACATACATGGCCCTTAATGAACAGAAGCAAATTTGACCTAATTTGATGTGTGGCACTTGCATGAAAAGATCAAGCGAGGCAGTCATGCCTCAACGGCGTTCCACAGGTGGACCGAAGAAAGCATAGAGCTGAACAGGTCATGCCATGCAAAACCTAGGAAAGCTGCCAACCCTAGCGCGTACCGCCCAGTATCTACTGGACACTTTGGGATGGTATTCGAAATGGTCATCAATCTACGGCTAACATCAAAACTGAATGAAAAAGGCGCACTGTCGGACAAGCAGTTCGGTTTCCGCAAAGGGCTATCCACGGAAATCATCGAGCTAGTTCTAGAGGAGGCTGAAAGACACAGAAAGAAAATCCAATGTTCTAGGGAACTCCGCGTGATGACTTTAGACACAACGGCTCAGAAGGAAATCTTTGTGTTACTTTAAAATCATTGACGCGGACGACTTGGCCATCCTGGTCATAGCGCGCGAGGAGGTTGCGCTACAGCGAAGTGCACAAATAGCCACTAATATGGTGAACGACAGGAAAGAACTATTGAGTCACGTATACATTGACAATGTGCCCACGAGGATAGAAATGCCCGCCTGACCAAGATCCTGCCGGGAGCATGCGGAAAAACGGAATGCAAGACAAGACTGCCTCGGTAGCGGAGCCAAGCGTCATGCATGCCGCTCCAACGTGGCGAGCAAATACAACGCAAATGAGAGCATGTTATCAGACTGGCGGAGGGAATAGTGGAATGCAAAAACGAGCTAGAAAAACAAGCCAACAACAACGAGATAAAATGGCGACTAACGACCACGATTAAAGCGGAACAATAACAAAAAGAGCGTATAAAAGAACCTCCATTTTCATGTAGCGATGTAAAAAACGAGAGTAGCTCCAATGGAAATCGCTGTAAAAAATATTTTCAAAACCGTACGTTGCATGTCTGGGCCGTTAAGTTGTTGTGTTTGTTAACTTTATCTACACTTTGTTGCTGCTCATACCACTAAAGAGACACAGCGAAACCAAGAATTACATCACAGAGTTCGTGCTGTGGCACCTCTCTCTAGGTCAATTAAACCGTTCGCAGCGTCGCATGTAGACAATTTTAGAAGACATGTGCTGACTATAGAAGAGAAAGACGTTCTTCAGAGGTAATATGAATATGTATAATGTGGATCAGTTTCGAGTTGCATCTGTCAGACCCTCCAGTGACAATTGAGCAGAACAAGTGCCGGTACTGATTAAAAATGTGTTGAAGGCTTAACGGCAAAGGAAGTTAAAGCTAAATTTGATGCCGTTTATTTTAATTAGTGACATCTTGAATGACACTGACTAACTCAACCGCGGTGAACCGAGAGTTCGAGGACTCTGACTCGTCGACTATGTTATAGGCACCCCCTTCGGGCTTGCTCGTTATGTGTCGGCGCAGGTCTCTTCGTGTGAACATAAATCCATAAGTTGGACAGGGGACCTTGTTAGGGTCCGACTGCTTGGACCGCGGGCTGGCGAGGCCTGTTGTCCCCGTGATCTGTCGTTATAAAGCGAGAGCTTTTAACTTGCCCACCACGGAGAGCAGCCGCATCAGAGGTCGCAACGCCTCCTCCTTACACCTCAACATCGCGGATAACTCAGGCCTGATTCCCTGCAGAATATCAGCCAGCCCCGAGAGCGACGAACCGGTGTCGGCGTTTTGGCGAGTTTTACTTGTGCTCGCGTTTCTTTTTCTGACTCATCGATATGGGTTTCGGCTTGGGTAGAACGGCCTGTGGATCAATGTGTCTCCGCAAATTAATAGTCCCTGCTTCGATGTCATATCGAAGATTATTGAGGTGTCGTTGCTCGCGTGAAATAGTGGCTTTCTCCTTCCGCAAAGCCACTTTGGTGAATCCCTCGGAGCCCGCTAGCCCGTGTGGTCCGTTTGTTGTCCCTGCGATATCAGATTGTCTGGGCCGCTTGCAGCCGACGCGATAATATGCTAACGCATCACTGCCGTCGTCGTTGCCGGTGACCGTACACTCCATCTCACCTTCAGGCATGGGTAATGCGACTGACTGTGCCGTAATGTCGTCTGCCTTAATTGTATTGTTCTCAACACTGGCGGCGACGGCCCCCAGTCGTTATATGTCCAACGAATCGGGTGGCTTATTCTGACCGGAAATAACTAACTTTGGAATATACATGTCGCGGCAAGCTTAACACACAACTGCACTAATGAAAAAGAAAAAGAAGAGAAAAAAGTATAACAGACCCGCGAATTGAACCCGGTGCAACTGCGTGGTAGTAGCTGACTCTACTCCCTTGCCAAGCGCAAGGCGCATGTATGGACGGTTGACGACGGTAGGGCCAGCTGCATCGTAGAGAGTAAACGTAGTCGGAAATACAAAGTAGTTGGAAAAGGAAGCGGCAAAGGATTCACCTGAGTTGAACTCAAAGGCCTGGGTCGCATCTATTCCTGTTATAGTAGCCCCAATGGTGCACTAGCGGACCTGCAGGAGCTACTTGAGGACGTCACAATGTCGGCGCGGGCCAGCTTGGAGCCGCTAGTTATCTTTACCGGTGACTTAAACGCTGCTTCGCCTGTGTGGGGCTCGAGGGAAACTAATAGCAGGGGGCAAGCTGTTATGGAATGGTTAGCCAGAGAGGACATGGTGACCTTGAACAATGATGAAGCTACGTACTGCTCCTCAAGGGGAAGAGAATCCTGGATTGACCTTACAATTTGCAAGGCATCGCAGGCGCAAAATATTGTTGGTTGGCGAGTGCTAAACGAGGAAGAGAACCTCAGCGATCACTACTGCATCGAGTTCAAGGTCAAGGGAGCTAGCAGCAGGGAGGCGACAAGACCTCAAGTCAGGTGACATGTGTGGCGCATAAAAAGTAATTAACTGTTAAAGGAATCGTGGGAAGGATTGCTGGAGAGCGACGGATTGCCGGAAACAGCAGACGACTTATACAGTCTACTGAAGAGGGCGTGCCAAAAAGCATCTACTCCTCCAGCTCGACCTAGCGTAAAATCGAGGCCAGTGTTCTAGTGGAACAACGCTATTGCCTCGGCTTGTACAAAGTGCATGTGGTACAGACGTATCTCCACCCGCGCGCGTAGAAGTGAAGGGGACTCCGAGCGAACTCGCCAACTGGGCATTGAGTACAAAAGGGCGAAGGGCTGCCTGCAAAGAGAGATTAGCAAAAGTAAGGAAGCCTGTTTGCGCGATTTGGTCGAGAGCTAGAGTCGGATTCTTGGGGCAAGCCATACAAAATCGTCAGGGGCAAGATAGGTGGAGCAAAGCGTGAGCATCTGGAGGAGGACGAGAAGCTTCGAGTGATTAACACTCTTTTCCCACAGCACCCGCATTTCGATCGAACAGAATTTGAGACTTTACCGGATGACGACGTCCCCGAGGTCACTACGGGCGAAATTTTAGCTGCGGCAGACAGGATTAGGCTTGGAAAGGCGCCTGGCTTGGATGTAATATCGCCAGAAGCGGTGAAATTCCTCTTCGGAGAGTATTCGTTACTTGTGGCGAAGATTATCACAAAGATCTTTCGTACGGGTAAGCTTCCAGAGAGCTGGAAGGCCGCCGAGGTAGTACTACTGCCCAAAGACAACGGGACACACCGCCCGATCTGCCTGTTAGACACTTTAGTTAAAGGTGTAGAAGCCATTATGGAGGATCGGCTGAGGACCTTTGCCGAGGAAAATTGACTATTATCAACAATGCAGTTCGGATTCCGAAAGCATAGGTCTGTTCTGTCGGCCACAAAGTGGTGGCAAAGGCCGAACTTATCAAAAAATCTACTCGTACTAATGTCCCACCATATTTGGTGCGGTTGGTTTCCGACTACCTGGGCAATAGACGGGTAGAGAACGGGCGTACCAAGGTGGAGATGACTGCCGGAGTGCCGCAGGGTTCAATCATTGGACCTCTTCTCTGGAATCTGGCGATGACGTCCTGAACATCCAGCATCTTTCACCGAGAGTGGAATTGGTCGCGTACGCGGATGATCTGGCTGTGACAATCAGGGCCAGAACTAAGATAGAGCTGGAGACATACGCCAACATTGCGCTCGCAAATGTCGATAAGTGGATAAGAGGTGCCGGCCTAACACTCGCACCACAGAAGAGTGAAGCTATTCTACTCATCGGGAAGAAGAAATGTGCTCCTCTAAAGCTTACGCTGTCGGGCGTAAAAATTGAGCTAAGGGACACGGCAAGATACCTGGGCATACACTTAGACCGAGGATTGCGAGGAACTTCTCATGTAAGGATTGCGGCTGGGAAGGCACAAAAGGCGGCTAATGACATCGCCCGACTATTGCCCAACACGTGCTGCCAAGAGATAGCGTTCGGAGTCTTCTGATGTCCGTATCCGAGTCGATCATTCTTTTTGGCTCGCCCGTTTGGATGTCGCCTACAATGGACACAGGCGCTACTAAAAAGATCCTGAGGAAGGTTCAGCGGATCGGAGCCCTACGTATCATTTGTGGGTATCGCACCATCAGCACGGCGGCCTCGCTCGTGCTGACGGAGGCAGTGCCCTGGGACCTAAAGGCAGCCGAACGTCGGCGCTTGTGGGTTAACCCAGATAGGGAGCTCGTACAAGAACGCGAGGTGGCACTCGATTGGTGGCATCCCGAACGGGCAACCAGGGGCGCTCGTGAAAAACCTCATTCCGAACATCCGCCAATGGATGAATCGTCCCGGGAGCCGTCTCACATACCACCTGACCCAGGTCCTGACGGGTCACGGCGATTTCCAGGTGTATTTAAATCGGGTAGGGAAGGCTGAGACAACGCAATGCTTGTACTGTGACGAGGTGGACACTCCGGAACATACAGTATTGCGATGCGCCGCATGGACCGAGACCAGACGAGGCTTGCCCAGAAAGAACACGCTGGGAGAGCTAGTCACGTACATGCTTACGTCGGTCAAATACTGGGACGCGGCTGCCAAGCCTATTCAACGGATCATGAAAGCACAGGAAGAGGCAGAAAGAAGGAAAATTGTGTAAAGCGTCCAAGAGTTGTTGCCAAGGCGCGACTCGACAAGCAGGACCTAAAGATTTAAAATTTCCGAGACTTCCCCGCCGCCTGTGTGTAGTTACTCTTCTGCGTTAAGGATCCCGCAAGTCGGAGGGTCATCTTAAGGAGGATAAATATATGTAGGCACTGCCGTCTATATATGTAGGGTTTTAGTGTGTATTGCCTTTATCCTTCGGCTCGACTCTTGTCAAGCGCCAAGATTTGCCGTTAGGTGGCTGAGTCCCACACTGTCTGAGCGTTGGCATGTTAGGGGGCTTACCAACTCCTGTTATGCTTTCTTTCAGTCGTACGTAAATGTATTTTAAACCCTAAACCTCCTTAAAAAAAGCTGAGCCTACTATTACTAGGCTACGGCGACCTGCTGGGTTGCGTTAATCCGTAGGCTACAACAACTTCCGCCGCAACTATATTCTACAATGACGCTAGCAAATCGAACACGGTCTCCGGTGTGTTGAGAGTGCACACTCAAAGAGACTGAAAGGGATCCAATCCCTAAGACACGCGACTCAAGTGTCTTCCAGCGTGCACTATTCATCAATATTCAGTACGCACATTTTCGTCGACACAATTATCACTATAAAATTCGAGGTCAAACGTCATAAAACAGTCCATTTTATGAGAGCCAACCAAAACGAGACTCTGCCAAAAAAAAAATATATATATATATATAATTCAGAACTGATCTATGAACAAACACAGACGCAATAAATTAATTGAAATCGTGCAAACAAGTCATGCATGTGACTTGGGCTATTGTTAATGCCTGTCAGAATAGTCGGCGGAGAAGACGTTTGTCTACCGATCGGCTTTGCAGCAGCAGCAGCACTCTCGCCGCGGCGTCGAGGCGGTCACGCATTGATTTACGACACACATAGCCGGATCGATCTGGATCGATCCCGAAAAGCGAGGAGAGAGAAGGGCAGCCGGACGAGTGTGACTTTGTTAAATACGACGCTCCGGATGGCAGAGGAGGTATTGTCTGACTGTGCTTGCTGCTAGATCCTCCCGTTCAACAACAATTGGACAACAACAATATTCGTTGTCGGCCAACGATAGTAAGTGGTCACAGTTGTAAGTAGTATGCTGCTACTGCTGTTGTTGTTGCCATTGTCACGGCCAGTGTCACAGCCGACGGTGATCTCGTCCTGCAACTCGTCGACTTAATCCTTTCGGGGCTGACTCTTCTCAGCCAAGATTTAACGTCCATGGGACTGCTTTTCGCATTGCTTCATAGACGAGCTACCCCCCATAAATACAAATCGGTGCAACGGTGGCGCTCGAACCCGCCGCGCTCCTATGTGTCTCCTCCGGTCGCGAGGCGCAGACGCCACCACGCCACCGGGCTCGACAGCCTGTCGCCTTGACGTATTTGGTCTGTCCTATTGCTAGCCAAGAGGTGAGGTAAGACAGATGCAGGCGAAGTCGTCGGAGGATTTGATGCCGACATTTACTTGCCGATTGCATAAAATGCGGGAAAATCGGCCGGACTACTTTTTACACTGCGCGTAGAGTCGCTTTGGACGGCTGACGTACTGACCTCAGCCTCTTTCGGCCCGTGTTGTTACATTTTCGTTCGGTTGCGCTGCTCGGCTGGTGGTAGCGGTCTGAGTCTCGTCGGAGGCTCGACCTTATAATTCACTGCCCTTCAATCTTATCTGTGCGAATCAACAAAGCGTAGCGTCTTCGCGCAACGCAGCCACTTTTTTCTTCTGTCTTGAACGGGGTAGTCAGCGCGGGGCTAGTACGCATGGTTGTCCTTCTACCGGGAAGTCACCGGCCCAATCCCTGTTGCTGATCGACGTTTCTTTAAGTCGTGCTCATTTAGAATAGATGATAGACCATACCGCTGTGCGTTAGGGCCATGCTGCTGGAAACACTCAAGAAGCCTCAAAATGTTGGCGTGTGCTGTCTCTTTAAGCGCCCCTCATATAAAATGGTGACATGTGCAATTATATATGTATACATATCAAGTAAATGCTAAATCTATTCATCCATACAATATGTTGTAAATCTGTTTCATCTGATACAAGAGAAACGGTGTATATTATTGTGATAGTGGGATATTCAAACGTTTTTTAGAGTGTAAACTAAGAGTTTCGCAAATGGCATGTTTTTATACGCTCTCTGAGAAACGTAATATGCTTTTCTCACAGATGTTTTAGAAATGTATTACCACCTGAGTGGAAGCCCGCGTCCTTAGACTGAAAACAGGCATTGACAGCACTCTTAACCTATTGATTGCTGGAAAAACCCTTACCGAGAATATTCTTTAAACTTTCGAAGAGGAAATAATTACGAGGGCCAGGGCCAGAAAATATGAGGTTGTTAAATTAATAAGTTTGAACACCAATTCGGCCAGTTCTGCCAATGCTAGCCGCGACTTGTATGCAAAGCTGGGCATTTCTCAGTAAATTTTTGCTGCAAATGGTCCCACAGTTCTGCATAATACTCTCAAGTGACCATTTTACCGCTCTCAAGGTAGTAGAGCAGAATCGTTTCACGTCATTAGCCAAATTTCGCTGAGAACCGCAAACACGCGCCCCTATTTGCTCCTGAGTGAGCAAACGCGGCATCAATTTTGCTCTGAGTTTCATCGTCAAGCGATCGTGCAGCATAAAATGCAGACACTGCCCAAACTCATCTACAAGGCCTTCGCTATCTCTTTCTCGCGTTCATCCATCGTCCATGACTGCCGCACTGACAGCTGTGAAAGCCTTTATTTTGGAATTAAAGCAGCATGCAACTTGTGACTCATGTTTACTTGTATATATGTATATTGATATTTATTGTCTTTCAGGTGTTATCGCCGGTTAGGAACAATGTTTTTAAAAAGTAAAACACAACAATTTTGATTTTATTTTTCGTGTTTACTACTCCTTAAACAAATATGTATTTATTCGCCGTTTGCGGCTGCTGCTGCAGAATCATGTGTTTGTGGATCCGTTCGATCTTTACTCAATGGCAACTCGTGTTGATATACGGTAGCTTGCTCGAAGTGTCGTCGGTGTTGAAGCTGCAGTGAAGGTATGATTTACGGTGATTCCCAGCTCGTAGCAAACGAATCTATGGCTAGAACTTAAAACAACCTTCTTAAAAATGCTTTCAATTCTAGGTGTTGGAGCTAAGTAGGGTAACTTGACGCTCTCCGCATACACACAAAACGGACATAATGAAGACCGGTGCGTGTCTGCTATTGCTGCTTTCTGCTCTGGTGTCGGCTGTGACCTGTGCTGGTATGCTGACGTTCATACGGCTTGCCAATATTTATATACTTTAATATATATATATATATATATATATATATATATATATATATATATATATATATATATATTACCGGGTCTTTTATAAGAACATCCCAGCTAATATAACCCCGATGAGCTCAAAAGTACAAAAAGCGGAGAGGGGCTTGTTTCCCGGAGAGACCGGGTTGGCTTAAAGCCTTACCCTCGCCTCAGCTCGGCACCGTGCTGGATCCCAACTCTTTCCGCATGATGTCAGCACTTAGAATCGGCGCTCCCGTCTGCGAGCCGTTTTAGTGCAAACTGTGTGGAGAGATGGAAGATTCCAGTGGCCTACGCCCACTGAGTTGCCCGAAGAGCGCCGGTCGATCGTCTAGACATGCTAAACTAAACAGTGTGATTATAAGGTCTCTTAGGAAAACCGGTGTACCATCTACGCTTGAACTGAGAGGTTTAATGTCCGCTAGCGAAGAAACCCCTGATGGGGTGACCATTGCATTATGGTCACGTGGGAAGTCTCTAACTTGGGATGCAACGGTTTCGTGCACCACCGCGGCTTCCTATATACATCACAGCTCAGTTGAGCCGGGGTGGGTAGCAAAGCACGCGGATGCCAGAAAACGGGTTAAATACGGTAGACTGGAAACAAGATATTCTTTTATTCCTATTGCCATGGAAACGCTAGAACCAATCAGCAAGGAAACCGAAGCATTTCTCAAAGATTTAAGTAAGCGAACTTTGGAGGCCACAAGCGACCGAAGAGAGGGTCAATTCTTGAGGCACGCGTTGTCTTTAGCCGTTTGCAGAGGGAACGCGGCATCTATTTTGGGCGCCATGGAGTGACGTAATTATTTTGCCATAATAAGTTCAGACCTCATGCATATATTTTGGGCGCCATGGAGTGAAGTAATTATTTAAGGAATTTGCAATAATACGTTTAAACCTCATTGTTATATATATATATATATATATATATATATATACTGCCGAGCACTGCCGAGTGTGCAAACGTATTGTAAATGATTAATAAACCATCACAATATTTTCTATATGTATATATATATACATATATGTTTTTCCTATAGAAGAGCATCTCTCATCTTTAATTAAAAGGACTTGCTCTACTGAGTAAACTCCTTACAGCTGATATTTAAAACGATTTTCCGGTATACCGCCTAAGAAGTCAATAATACTTTACTGCAAAGTTTAAAAAAGCTCAAACAATTGTTTGGTGCCTAATAAGTTGATGTGTGATTCGTATCGCTGTGAAGTATTGTAACGGCAAAATGTTACGTTACCTACTCTAATGCCACGAGTTGCGCAAAAAGACAATAGAAAATAGTACACTAATATATACAGTCCACGAAAAAAAAGATACAGCCACCCATTTTTGCCACATTATACACATTTATAATGCAATGACTACAATGATACATGTTCATAGAGTAACAGCGGAGACTTCCATCGATATTTGGGGTCTCGGATTACTTTTAAACGCGAGATCTCTATATTTGGCACAGCTACACCGCGGAAAAAATAATATAGCCGCTAGCAAGATGCAAGTGAATTAAGCGGAATAACGACGTCTGGGCTCATTTTACGGCTTGACGGAAACAAAGGAGGACGCATCGAGTGCACCCACCAACTATACTTAATACTCAGTAAATTCCCCGTTAAGTCGGAAACTTCAAAAATGCGGTTTAATATAGTGTTGAACAAGTTTAGAATGACGTCCTGTGAGTACTAGCCACAAGCCCTCTCGATTGCTTTTTTTAGTAGTAGTTTTATTAACCAATGATTGGTTTACGAATATACATCATAGACATCGCATTTCCAGAGTTGAGACAGCGGAATAGCTCTTTCACAACGCTGAAGGTGATATAGATCACACGGGCAGCCACAAAGTTTACACATACACTCCGCCGAGATTTCATGAAACTTCTCGCGCGCACAGATCTTTAGATGGAAGCCGTGGACGGCAAATCTGGTGATTAGATGCCGGTTCTCATAACTGCAGGCTCTCCACAAATCCGACGTCATTGCTCTCGTTTCATAAAACAGCGGGTCGATGTCGGCCATTTTATTCTCCCAGTCTAAGACGTGTTCTCTAAAAACCGTCGTCTTCGGCAGGTTGTACATCCTCTGTAAGTCCTCAACGAATAACGGCGACGATGCCAATAAGTACACTAACCTATTCAGGCTAGTGCGGTGGACGTTCAACGCTTTCTTTAGAAAACTGGCTTTGAGTTGATCAAACGCTCTTAGGTTCGATCTCGTGAGATACGGCCAGATCACCTGAACACCGTAAGATGCTGTGGGTGCAATTTTCAGGTTAAACAGCTTAACAGCAACCTCCATCGACAGTCTGCATGGGTCCTTGACACTGTAAAAGGATTGTAAGCCTTTTCGAACTCTTTCTTCAACATGCCTGGAGAAGCTTGTGCCACGTGAAGAAAACACGACCCCCAGGTAGGAAAAGTATGGAACGATTTCGACTATTTCTGAATTCAGTCGCAGCTCGTCGCTTTTGGCCAGTCTTCCTCCTCGTCGGAATTTTATTGCTTTTGTCTTGCTCGCATTGATCTCCAATTTGTTCCGGTTTACATAGCCCTGTAGAGTTACAAGCGACTGCTGCAAGTGAAAGCGACTTCGGGAGAACAATACTAAATCATCGGCATACATAAGCAGTTTCCATCTGTAAATGCCGACTATGTATTTCCGCCGGGAGATCGCTTACCAACATTGAGAACAACAGAGGACTCAGGTTATCACCCTGAGCAACACCGGTGGTCTGAGTGATCGACGCGTGCTCAGCAACCCCATCGTCTATTATTACCAGTCCCTCTTGCAAGATGCTTCTTAGAAGCTCTAGCATGCTCAGTGGCTTCTTTTAGTTTTACCGGGTTCGAAAATAGTTTTTCATCAGTGTAAACCTTTCGGGCGAGCCAGCCCCACTCATGCTCGATGATATTAAAACCAGGTGAGACTGCAGGCCAGCGTAGGACCTTCATGTGACGTTGCTTGAATCCCTGGCGGTGTGAATCGGGGCGTTATCGTGTTGAAAAACGAAGTCGGGCCCTCTCATCAGTAGACCCTATAGCGCGCCGAATTAATACGATCGTTTAAAAAACAATCGACGACTTTGTAAGATACCCCACAGCGGTCCAGGTCATCACCGAACCGCCATCTAAGTGCCGTTTTGACAAAATTCGCTCTGCCTTGCAAACATCGTGGAAATAATAGTTAAATTCGTCCGGTCCATCAAAGTTTTCATCCGTCATCACTCAGTGGTCCATGACATCGACGATCATGGGCGAATTCGAGATGAGTTTTATGAAGCTCAGCGGCCAATCGTGTTTTTTTGTGTTTTTTTTTTCTATTGAACCAAGTTTTCTTTCTGAGGAGATTTTGCTCATTTCGCATGTTCGTTTGCACACCGGTCGACGCCGCAATTGCCATTGCCAAGAGCCCAGAGTTCGGCGCTTTCTTCAGAATTGCACGCTGGCTTCGTTCCGAAATGGTATTTAGACGCCTGGAACTCTTTTTACGGCGTAGTTTTCATCTAAATTTACTAAGTTATTCACTACTTGGGGACAACGCCCCAATCGATGGGAAATTTTGCGACTAGAGAGGCCGACGTCCTTATAAGCCTTAATTTGGGCCATTTCGTCACACTTGACGCGCCGGCCCAGGCCCATTGTTTCAACACAGAAAAACTTCTGGTAGGAAGCCTGCCTTTGCTTCCATCGAGCCGTAAAATGAGCCCAAGCGTGATTTTTCCGCTTAATTTACTCGCTAAGACATGCGGCGTAGCTCTGTCAAATATGGAAATCTTGTGGTTCAAAGTAATTTGAGACCCCAAATGTCGATGAAAGTCTTCGCTGTTAGTCTATGGCTGTATATTTTTTTCGCAGACTATATATATATAACAATGCATTGCGTTATAGTGTGTACCACTACTGGTAGCAGAAGCAGAGGCAGCTAAACCATATAACTAATACATGTTTGGCTTGGTCGTTTACGGCTCATGGTTTTCTTTCCCGCGCAGATTTTTGCCCGGGAGTGCCGCATGATCCTCGCTTGCAGGATTGTTGTGATTGTATGGACTGCCACACTACACCCACGCTCGTCATATGCCCTGACGGCTCGACGTGTTGCACTAACATGACCTGTAACGGCGTCTGTCGTAGACCCGACGGAAGCTTCGTAGACGCAATTGATGTATACTAAATAATAAGACCCTCTTAGAGCTGATCGTGAAAGCGGCACAAAGGGCTTTTCTCACCGGGCTGGCTCGAAACGAATAAATAACTGAGCAATGCACCTTTGTTTTCCTCTCCATTCGAACGCATACGCAACTGCAGTGCTGTAACAACAACAGCGGGCAACAGTACTATCGGCTACTAACAGAAATTATCGCCGTGGCATTACCGTTAGAATATCTACAGGGTCAAAAGCCTCATCGCAAGTCTAAGTGTGACGATCCTGTTTTAAGCAAACCAGATTCTAGGCAGGTGTTGTTTGACGTTGAATAACCAGTTGCTTATGTGTAAGAGTACGCTTCTCTACCGCGGATTTCTAGCAGCCCTTACTATCTCTTGCATTCTATCTCTCACTCCTTTAAAGGGTTTTCATCACTTCCTTAACAAACTATTTGCTGAGCTAAATTAGCAATGTTTTCGAGAAAGCGAGCTTCAGACGTGCGAAAGGCGACACAACAGTCAATATCCATCGGAAGATATAGTTATAATATATATATATATATATATATATATATATATATATATATGCATATTTGGGCGAACGATTACATCGCAAAAAATATCTGTGATCAGTCCAATATATATAGAAGCTTGCTTTGGTGATAGTGGATACCTTAGGGAGTACCAGAACAATAATAATATTTTTTTATTACAAATACGCGCGGAAATTCTTGTCCAAGGGCGCAGGCAGTTCCCAGAGCCAACCCACGTGAAACGACCGCTCCAATGAGATTACTTTGTTATAGGAATATGAGATACATCGTTCACCTTAAAATCCCGGGGAGGAACCAGGCGATCAACACGGATCTGCACTGCCAACAACTTCAACGAGTTCAAGAAAAGTGGACTCAAACGCTCTCGTAACCTGCGAATAGGAAACGATCAGTTGGACCTGGGCTGAAAACTCATTGAGCACCCACCATACTCTTCGGGCTCTAGACAAGTTTCGAGGCAAAATCTATTGCACACCTTCAGAGAGTGGCGAGAAGAAACATGTTTGTTGCTGAAGAGTCATGTTTATAGTGAACACAAAGGCAATGTAAGCAAGGGCAATGCAACGGAAACAAACAAAATATGGTTTAATATAATTAGCGGTACTTCATGTACTAAATGATGCCGTATTTACCCTGACAGTTGTAATCTATCGCATCATGTAAAAACCTATGTGATGACTTTATTTAAGCAAAGGGATCACGGCAACTGAGGATGACTGAACTAGGTTACTAAGGCGAAATGCTGCTTCATATGTTCGAAGGCATTCCGAACGTGGACTTCAACAGAAATTGCCGTATAGTGTCACTGCGTCACTGTGGAATGAGTTCAGACGCGACTCTCAGTAGTTGAGTATGTCTCCTTGAGTAAATCTTTTTACAACTTGTAGTATGTTTTAATAAACGATAGCTCTGTCTGCACACCCTTGTTAATTCGGGGACTTGGCGTCTGGCCGCTACGACAAGGCTGCTTGGCTGATTACACTTTCACCCGCTGGTCCAGCGCTGCGACAACTGGCGACAGAAGTTGTCTGCTAAAACCGATCGCTCAACCAACGTCTAGAAACTTCTTAGAAAGCTTCAAAAATAAAATGCCGCTAGATGCTAAAGAAAGCCAGCCAAGCACGGAGCACGCATTAGGCACGCGCTAGGAATAAACAATACGCTTAACAAGAGACAGTCGAACAGGTTGTTCAAAGTGTAAGCACTTAACATGGCACTTGACTGAGCCAGTTGGGTCAAGGAAGCCCCGACAGTACAATATGGGCGAATAGGGAGCCACCGTTTACCTAGCTAAATACAGATCAGGCGCACTGAGAGCCATGCGAAGGTTTAATATATGGGTAGGTATTCTTACCCTAATCGAATAAGGTAGAAGCCCAACGCTGCTTCCATTGGCAGAAGCTAGGTCATTGGAACAGACGTAGCAAGAAAGTTAATGTGGCAAACGTGACGTGTCACAAATGCGAAATAGTAGGGCTTTTGGTCAACACGTGCGACAAAGACTTAAAATGTTACAAACTTGAGAAAGGAGATACCGGACACGCGGAAAACTCGATAGAATGCCTATCGGCATAGAATATAGCCTATCGAATATAGCCTAGAAAATAGCCTATCGGCAATGCATCAGTGACATAAAGAGTCGTTAAAGTCAGGCAACAAGAAGCTCTGCTGCGATACAAAGCTTAGAAATTGACCCTATAACAGGGGACAAAACCTTTCATGCAAAACAGGCTTGTGGTCAGCGACAAGCACGACGACGACGGGTTTGGTTCGTTTAAGAAGGCAATGGGGAACTAAAACAATGCGAAAAACGATCTGAAGCGATACTCATGAGAAAGGACCTCAACGCAGCGGCAACGGAATAGGAAAGTAAAATATAAAAGAGCAGAAGCGGAGAGTGAAAGAGTGGCTAGCTCAGCAGGGCATGTCACTTTTTAACGAAGGCCTTCTACCCATCTTCGAGAAGAGAGATCAAGCTTCGTTCATAGTTTACACATTTGGACGTGAACAAAAACACACGATAAATAGAGTGGGAAATTGAATGGCCTGAAAAAAACTCTTTAGTGGACCACAGTTTTATACAGTCCGAGTATGTTGAATAATGACTTCCCAGTAGGAGGAACCTGCTGGGCGGCACCGCGTCCTTGCAAAGCGGACGCCGGCAGACCTTGCTTCGAAATAAAAGCAGAAGGACATACATGGCCCTTAATGAACAGAAGCAAATTTGACCTAATTTGATGTGTGGCACTTGCATGAAAAGATCAAGCGAGGCAGTCATGCCTCAACGGCGTTCCACAGGTGGACCGAAGAAAGCATAGAGCTGAACAGGTCATGCCATGCAAAACCTAGGAAAGCTGCCAACCCTAGCGCGTACCGCCCAGTATCTACTGGACACTTTGGGATGGTATTCGAAATGGTCAGTCAATCTACGGCTAACATCAAAACTGAATGAAAAAGGCGCACTGTCGGACAAGCAGTTCGGTTTCCGCAAAGGGCTATCCACGGAAATCATCGAGCTAGTTCTAGAGGAGGCTGAAAGACACAGAAAGAAAATCCAATGTTCTAGGGAACTCCGCGTGATGACTTTAGACACAACGGCTCAGAAGGAAATCTTTGTGTTACTTTAAAATCATTGACGCGGACGACTTGGCCATCCTGGTCATAGCGCGCGAGGAGGTTGCGCTACAGCGAAGTGCACAAATAGCCACTAATATGGTGAACGACAGGAAAGAACTATTGAGTCACGTATACATTGACAATGTGCCCACGAGGATAGAAATGCCCGCCTGACCAAGATCCTGCCGGGAGCATGCGGAAAAACGGAATGCAAGACAAGACTGCCTCGGTAGCGGAGCCAAGCGTCATGCATGCCGCTCCAACGTGGCGAGCAAATACAACGCAAATGAGAGCATGTTATCAGACTGGCGGAGGGAATAGTGGAATGCAAAAACGAGCTAGAAAAACAAGCCAACAACAACGAGATAAAATGGCGACTAACGACCACGATTAAAGCGGAACAATAACAAAAAGAGCGTATAAAAGAACCTCCATTTTCATGTAGCGATGTAAAAAACGAGAGTAGCTCCAATGGAAATCGCTGTAAAAAATATTTTCAAAACCGTACGTTGCATGTCTGGGCCGTTAAGTTGTTGTGTTTGTTAACTTTATCTACACTTTGTTGCTGCTCATACCACTAAAGAGACACAGCGAAACCAAGAATTACATCACAGAGTTCGTGCTGTGGCACCTCTCTCTAGGTCAATTAAACCGTTCGCAGCGTCGCATGTAGACAATTTTAGAAGACATGTGCTGACTATAGAAGAGAAAGACGTTCTTCAGAGGTAATATGAATATGTATAATGTGGATCAGTTTCGAGTTGCATCTGTCAGACCCTCCAGTGACAATTGAGCAGAACAAGTGCCGGTACTGATTAAAAATGTGTTGAAGGCTTAACGGCAAAGGAAGTTAAAGCTAAATTTGATGCCGTTTATTTTAATTAGTGACATCTTGAATGACACTGACTAACTCAACCGCGGTGAACCGAGAGTTCGAGGACTCTGACTCGTCGACTATGTTATAGGCACCCCCTTCGGGCTTGCTCGTTATGTGTCGGCGCAGGTCTCTTCGTGTGAACATAAATCCATAAGTTGGACAGGGGACTTTGTTAGGGTCCGACTGCTTGGACCGCGGGCTGGCGAGGCCTGTTGTCCCCGTGATCTGTCGTTATAAAGCGAGAGCTTTTAACTTGCCCACCACGGAGAGCAGCCGCATCAGAGGTCGCAACGCCTCCTCCTTACACCTCAACATCGCGGATAACTCAGGCCTGATTCCCTGCAGAATATCAGCCAGCCCCGAGAGCGACGAACCGGTGTCGGCGTTTTGGCGAGTTTTACTTGTGTTCGCGTTTCTTTTTCTGACTCTTCGATATGGGTTTCGGCTTGGGTAGAACGGCCTGTGGATCAATGTGTCCCCGCAAATTAATAGTCCCTGCTTCGATGTCATATCGAAGATTATTGAGGTGTCGTTGCTCGCGTGAAATAGTGGCTTTCTCCTTCCGCAAAGCCACTTTGGTGAATCCCTCGGAGCCCGCTAGCCCGTGTGGTCCGTTTGTTGTCCCTGCGATATCAGATTGTCTGGGCCGCTTGCAGCCGACGCGATAATATGCTAACGCATCACTGCCGTCGTCGTTGCCGGTGACCGTACACTCCATCTCACCTTCCAGGCATGGGTAATGCGACTGACTGTGCCGTAATGTCGTCTGCCTTAATTGTATTGTTCTCAACACTGGCGGCGACGGCCCCCAGTCGTTATATGTCTAACGAATCGGGTGGCTTATTCTGACCGGAAATAACTAACTTTGGAATATACATGTCGCGGCAAGCTTAACACACAACTGCACTAATGAAAAAGAAAAAGAAGAGAAAAAAGTATAACAGACCCGCGAATTGAACCCGGTGCAACTGCGTGGTAGTAGCTGACTCTACTCCCTTGCCAAGCGCAAGGCGCATGTATGGACGGTTGACGACGGTAGGGCCAGCTGCATCGTAGAGAGTAAACGTAGTCGGAAATACAAAGTAGTTGGAAAAGGAAGCGGCAAAGGATTCACCTGAGTTGAACTCAAAGGCCTGGGTCGCATCTATTCCTGTTATAGTAGCCCCAATGGTGCACTAGCGGACCTGCAGGAGCTACTTGAGGACGTCACAATGTCGGCGCGGGCCAGCTTGGAGCCGCTAGTTACAATTTGCAAGGCATCGCAGGCGCAAAATATTGTTGGTTGGCGAGTGCTAAACGAGGAAGAGAACCTCAGCGATCACTACTGCATCGAGTTCAAGGTCAAGGGAGCTAGCAGCAGGGAGGCGACAAGACCTCAAGTCAGGTGACATGTGTGGCGCATAAAAAGTAATTAACTGTTAAAGGAATCGTGGGAAGGATTGCTGGAGAGCGACGGATTGCCGGAAACAGCAGACGACTTATACAGTCTACTGAAGAGGGCGTGCCAAAAAGCATCTACTCCTCCAGCTCGACCTAGCGTAAAATCGAGGCCAGTGTTCTAGTGGAACAACGCTATTGCCTCGGCTTGTACAAAGTGCATGTGGTACAGACGTATCTCCACCCGCGCGCGTAGAAGTGAAGGGGACTCCGAGCGAACTCGCCAACTGGGCATTGAGTACAAAAGGGCGAAGGGCTGCCTGCAAAGAGAGATTAGCAAAAGTAAGGAAGCCTGTTTGCGCGATTTGGTCGAGAGCTAGAGTCGGATTCTTGGGGCAAGCCATACAAAATCGTCAGGGGCAAGATAGGTGGAGCAAAGCGTGAGCATCTGGAGGAGGACGAGAAGCTTCGAGTGATTAACACTCTTTTCCCACAGCACCCGCATTTCGATCGAACAGAATTTGAGACTTTACCGGATGACGACGTCCCCGAGGTCACTACGGGCGAAATTTTAGCTGCGGCAGACAGGATTAGGCTTGGAAAGGCGCCTGGCTTGGATGTAATATCGCCAGAAGCGGTGAAATTCCTCTTCGGAGAGTATTCGTTACTTGTGGCGAAGATTATCACAAAGATCTTTCGTACGGGTAAGCTTCCAGAGAGCTGGAAGGCCGCCGAGGTAGTACTACTGCCCAAAGACAACGGGACACACCGCCCGATCTGCCTGTTAGACACTTTAGTTAAAGGTGTAGAAGCCATTATGGAGGATCGGCTGAGGACCTTTGCCGAGGAAAATTGACTATTATCAACAATGCAGTTCGGATTCCGAAAGCATAGGTCTGTTCTGTCGGCCACAAAGTGGTGGCAAAGGCCGAACTTATCAAAAAATCTACTCGTACTAATGTCCCACCATATTTGGTGCGGTTGGTTTCCGACTACCTGGGCAATAGACGGGTAGAGAACGGGCGTACCAAGGTGGAGATGACTGCCGGAGTGCCGCAGGGTTCAATCATTGGACCTCTTCTCTGGAATCTGGCGATGACGTCCTGAACATCCAGCATCTTTCACCGAGAGTGGAATTGGTCGCGTACGCGGATGATCTGGCTGTGACAATCAGGGCCAGAACTAAGATAGAGCTGGAGACATACGCCAACATTGCGCTCGCAAATGTCGATAAGTGGATAAGAGGTGCCGGCCTAACACTCGCACCACAGAAGAGTGAAGCTATTCTACTCATCGGGAAGAAGAAATGTGCTCCTCTAAAGCTTACGCTGTCGGGCGTAAAAATTGAGCTAAGGGACACGGCAAGATACCTGGGCATACACTTAGACCGAGGATTGCGAGGAACTTCTCATGTAAGGATTGCGGCTGGGAAGGCACAAAAGGCGGCTAATGACATCGCCCGACTATTGCCCAACACGTGCTGCCAAGAGATAGCGTTCGGAGTCTTCTGATGTCCGTATCCGAGTCGATCATTCTTTTTGGCTCGCCCGTTTGGATGTCGCCTACAATGGACACAGGCGCTACTAAAAAGATCCTGAGGAAGGTTCAGCGGATCGGAGCCCTACGTATCATTTGTGGGTATCGCACCATCAGCACGGCGGCCTCGCTCGTGCTGACGGAGGCAGTGCCCTGGGACCTAAAGGCAGCCGAACGTCGGCGCTTGTGGGTTAACCCAGATAGGGAGCTCGTACAAGAACGCGAGGTGGCACTCGATTGGTGGCATCCCGAACGGGCAACCAGGGGCGCTCGTGAAAAACCTCATTCCGAACATCCGCCAATGGATGAATCGTCCCGGGGGCCGTCTCACATACCACCTGACCCAGGTCCTGACGGGTCACGGCGATTTCCAGGTGTATTTAAATCGGGTAGGGAAGGCTGAGACAACGCAATGCTTGTACTGTGACGAGGTGGACACTCCGGAACATACAGTATTGCGATGCGCCGCATGGACCGAGACCAGACGAGGCTTGCCCAGAAAGAACACGCTGGGAGAGCTAGTCACGTACATGCTTACGTCGGTCAAATACTGGGACGCGGCTGCCAAGCCTATTCAACGGATCATGAAAGCACAGGAAGAGGCAGAAAGAAGGAAAATTGTGTAAAGCGTCCAAGAGTTGTTGCCAAGGCGCGACTCGACAAGCAGGACCTAAAGATTTAAAATTTCCGAGACTTCCCCGCCGCCTGTGTGTAGTTACTCTTCTGCGTTAAGGATCCCGCAAGTCGGAGGGTCATCTTAAGGAGGATAAATATATGTAGGCACTGCCGTCTATATATGTAGGGTTTTAGTGTGTATTGCCTTTATCCTTCGACTCGACTCTTGTCAAGCGCCAAGATTTGCCGTTAGGTGGCTGAGTCCCACACTGTCTGAGCGTTGGCATGTTAGGGGGCTTACCAACTCCTGTTATGCTTTCTTTCAGTCGTACGTAAATGTATTTTAAACCCTAAACCTCCTTAAAAAAAGCTGAGTCTACTATTACTAGGCTACGGCGACCTGCTGGGTTGCGTTAATCCGTAGGCTACAACAACTTCCGCCGCAACTATATTCTACAATGACGCTAGCAAATCGAACACGGTCTCCGGTGTGTTGAGAGTGCACACTCAAAGAGACTGAAAGGGATCCAATCCCTAAGACACGCGACTCAAGTGTCTTCCAGCGTGCACTATTCATCAATATTCAGTACGCACATTTTCGTCGACACAATTATCACTATAAAATTCGAGGTCAAACGTCATAAAACAGTCCATTTTATGAGAGCCAACCAAAACGAGACTCTGCCAAAAAAAAAATATATATATATATATAATTCAGAACTGATCTATGAACAAACACAGACGCAATAAATTAATTGAAATCGTGCAAACAAGTCATGCATGTGACTTGGGCTATTGTTAATGCCTGTCAGAATAGTCGGCGGAGAAGACGTTTGTCTGCCGATCGGCTTTGCAGCAGCAGCAGCACTCTCGCCGCGGCGTCGAGGCGGTCACGCATTGATTTACGACACACATAGCCGGATCGATCTGGATCGATCCCGAAAAGCGAGGAGAGAGAAGGGCAGCCGGACGAGTGTGACTTTGTTAAATACGACGCTCCGGATGGCAGAGGAGGTATTGTCTGACTGTGCTTGCTGCTAGATCCTCCCGTTCAACAACAATTGGACAACAACAATATTCGTTGTCGGCCAACGATAGTAAGTGGTCACAGTTGTAAGTAGTATGCTGCTACTGCTGTTGTTGTTGCCATTGTCACGGCCAGTGTCACAGCCGACGGTGATCTCGTCCTGCAACTCGTCGACTTAATCCTTTCGGGGCTGACTCTTCTCAGCCAAGATTTAACGTCCATGGGACTGCTTTTCGCATTGCTTCATAGACGAGCTACCCCCCATAAATACAAATCGGTGCAACGGTGGCGCTCGAACCCGCCGCGCTCCTATGTGTCTCCTCCGGTCGCGAGGCGCAGACGCCACCACGCCACCGGGCTCGACAGCCTGTCGCCTTGACGTATTTGGTCTGTCCTATTGCTAGCCAAAAGGTGAGGTAAGACAGATGCAGGCGAAGTCGTCGGAGGATTTGATGCCGACATTTACTTGCCGATTGCATAAAATGCGGGAAAATCGGCCGGACTACTTTTTACACTGCGCGTAGAGTCGCTTCGGACGGCTGACGTACTGACCTCAGCCTCTTTCGGCCCGTGTTGTTACATTTTCGTTCGGTTGCGCTGCTCGGCTGGTGGTAGCGGTCTGCTCTCGTCGAATGCTCGACCTTATAATTCACTGCCCTTCAATTTTATCTGTGCGAATCAACAAAACGTAGCGTTTTCGCGCAACGCAGCCACTTTTTTCTTCTGTCTTGAACGGGGTAGTCAGCGTGGGGCTAGTACGCATGGTTGTCCTTCTACCGGGAAGTCACCGGCCCAATCCCTGTTGCTGATCGAGGTTTCTTTAAGTAGTGCTTATTTAGAGTAGATGATAGACCATACCGCTGAGAGTCAGGGCCATGCTGCTGGAAAAACTCTAGAAGCCTCAAAATGTCGGCGTATGCTGTCTCTTTAAGCGCCCCTCATATAAAATGGTGACATGTGCAATTATATATGTATACATATCAAGTAAATGCTAAATCTATTCATCCATACAATATGTTGTAAATCTGTTTCATCTGATACAAGAGAAACGGTGTATATTATTGTGATAGTGGGCTATTCAAACGTTTTTTAGAGTGTAAACTAAGAGTTTCGCAAATGGCATGTTTTTATACGCTCTCTGAGAAACGTAATATGCTTTTCTCACCGATGTTTTAGAAATGTATTACCACCTGAGTGGAAGCCCGCGTCCTTAGACTGAAAACAGGCATTGACAGCACTCTTAACCTATTGATTGCTGGAAAAACCCTTACCGAGAATATTCTTTAAACTTTCGAAGAGGAAATAATTACGAGGGCCAGGGCCAGAAAATATGAGGTTGTTAAATTAATAAGTTTGAACACCAATTCGGCCAGTTCTGCCAATGCTAGCCGCGACTTGTATGCAAAGCTGGGCATTTCTCAGTAAATTTTTGCTGCAAATGGTCCCACAGTTCTGCATAATACTCTCAAGTGACCATTTTACCGCTCTCAAGGTAGTAGAGCAGAATAGTTTCACGTCATTAGCCAAATTTCGCTGAGAACCGCAAACACGCGCCCCTATTTGCTCCTGAGTGAGCAAACGCGGCATCAATTTTGCTCTGAGTTTCATCGTCAAGCGATCGTGCAGCATAAAATGCAGACACTGCCCAAACTCATCTACAAGGCCTTCGCTATCTCTTTCTCGCGTTCATCCATCGTCCATGACTGCCGCACTGACAGCTGTGAAAGCCTTTATTTTGGAATTAAAGCAGCATGCAACTTGTGACTCATGTTTACTTGTATATATGTATATTGATATTTATTGTCTTTCAGGTGTTATCGCCGGTTAGGAACAATGTTTTTAAAAAGTAAAACACAACAGTTTTGATTTATTTTTCGTGTTTACTACTCCTTAAACAAATATGTATTTATTCGCCGTTTGCGGCTGCTGCAGAATCATGTGTTTGCGGATCCGTTCGATCTTAACTCAATGGCAACTCGTGTTGATATACCGTAGCTTGCTCGAAGTGTCGTCGGTGTTGAAGCTGCACTGAAGGTATGATTTACGGTGATTCCCAGCTCGTAGCAAAGGAATCTATGGCTAAAATTAAAAACAACCTTCTTAAAAAATTCTTTCAATTCTAGGTGTTGGAGCTAAGTAGGGTAACTTGACGCTCTCCGCATACACACAAAACGGACATAATGAAGACCGGTGCGTGTCTGCTATTGCTGCTTTCTGCCCTGGTGTCGGCCGTGACATGTACTGGTATGCTGACGTTCATACGGCTTGCCAATATTTATATACCTATATATATATATATATATATATATATATATATATATATATATATATATATATATATATATATATATATATATATATATATATATATATACATATATATATATATATATATATATATATATATATTACCGGGTCCTTTGTAAGAATATCCCAGCTAATATAACCTCGATGAGCTCAAAAACACAAAAAGCGGAGAGGGGCTTGTTTCCCGGAGAGTCCGGGTTGGCTTAAAGCCTTACCCTCGCCTCAGCTCGGCACCGTGCTGGATCCCAACTCTTTCCGCATGATGTCAGCACTTAGAATCGGCGCTCCCGTCTGCGAGCCGTTTTAGTGCAAAATGTGTGGAGAGATGGTAGATTCCAGTGGCCTACGCCCACTGAGTTGCCCAAAGAGCGCCGGTCGATCGTCTAGACATGCTAAACTAAACAGCGTGAATATAAGGTTTCTTAGGAAAACCGGTATACCATCTACGCTTGAACTGAGAGGTCTAATGTCCGCTAGCGAAGAAACCCCTGATGGGGTGACCATTGTATTATGGTCACGTGGGAAGTCTCTAACTTAGGATGCAACGGTTTCGTGCACCACCGCGGCTTCCTATATACATTACAGCTCAGTTGAGCCGGGGTGGGTTGCAAAGCACGCGGACGCCAGAAAACGGGTTAAATACTGTAGACTGGAAACAAGATATTATTTTGTTCCTAGTGCCATGGCAACGCTAGGACCAATCAGCAAGGAAATCGAAGCATTTCTCAAAGATTTAAGTAAGCGAACTCTGGAGGCCGAAGAGAGGGTCAATTCTTGAGGCAAGCGTTGTCTTTGGCCGTTTGCAGAGGGAACTCGGCATCTATTTTGGGCGCCATGGAGTGAAGAAATTATTTAAGGAATTTGCGATAATACGTTCAAACCTCATTGCTATATTTATATATATATATATATATATATATATATATACATATATGTTTTTCCCATAGAAGAGCATCTCTCATCTTTAATTAAAAGGACTTGCTCTACTGAGTTAACTCCTTACAGCTGATATTTAAAACGATTTTCTGGTATACCGCCATAAAGTCAATAATACTTTACTGCAAAGTTTAAAAAAAGCTCAAACAATTGTTTGGTGGCTGGTAAGTTGATGTGCGTTTCGTATCACTGTAAAGTATTGTAACGGCAAAATGTTAATGCTCTAATGCCACGAGTTGCGCAAAAAGAAAATAGAAAAAAGTACACTAATATAAACAGTCCACGAAAAAAAGATACAGCCACCCATTTCTGCCACATTACAGACATTTATAATGCAATGACTACAGTGATACATGCTCATAGAGTAACAGCGGAGACTTCCATCGATATTTGGGGTCTCGGATTACTTTTAAACACAAGATCTCTACATTTGGCACAGCTACACCGCGGAAAAAATAATATAGCCGCTAGCAAGATGCAAATGAATTAAGCGGAATAACGACGTCTGGGCTCATTTCACGGCTTGACGGAAACAAAGGCAGACGCATTGAGTGCACTTACCAACTATACTTAATACTTAAAATTCGGTTTAATATAGTGTTGAACAAGTTGAACATGACGTCCTGCGAGAACTCACCACAAGCCTTCTCAATTGCTTCTTTTAGTTCTACCGGGTTCGAACATTTTTTTCGTCGGTGTGAACCTTTCGGGCGAGCCAGCCCCACGCATGCTTGATGATGTTAAGACCAGGTGAGACTGCAGGCCAGCGTAGGACCTTCATGTGACGTTGTTTGAACCCCTGGCGGTGTGAATCGAGGCGTTATCGTGTGCGGTCCAGGTCATCACCGAACCGCCATCTACGTGCTGTTTTGACAAAGTTCGCTCTTTCTTGCAGACATCGTGGAAATAATATTTAAATTCGTCCGGTCGATCAAAGTTTTCATCCGTCAGTGGTCCATGACATCGTATCGTGGCCGAATTCGAGATGAGCTTTATGATGCTCAGCGGCCAATCGTGTTTTTTTTCTATTGAACCAAGGTTTCTTCCTTGAGGAGATTTTGCTCATTTCGCATGTTCGTTTGCACACCGGTCGACGCCGCAATTGCTTTTTCCAAGAGCCCAGAGTTCGGCGCTTCTTCAGAATTGCACGCTTGCTTCGTTCCGAAATGGCATTTAGACCATCGGTGGATTTGTTTTATTAAATGACTTTTTATGTTGACTTTATACATATATATATATATATATATAACAATGCATTACGTTGTAGTGTGTACCACTACTGGTAGCAGAAGCAGAGGCAGCTAAACCATATAACTAATACATTTTTGGCTTGGTCGTTTACGGTTTTCATTCCCGCGCAGATTTTTGCCCGGGAGTGCCGCATGATCCTCTCTTGCAGGCCTGTTGTAATTGTGCTGACTGCCACACTACACCCATGGCCTTCATATGCCCTGAAGGCTCGACGTGTTGCACTAACATGACCTGCAACGGCGTCTGTCGTAGACCCGACGGAAGCTTCGTAGACGCAATTTCTGTAAGATCCTCTCAGAGATGATCGTGAAAGCGGCACAAAGGGCTTTTCTCACCGGGCTGGCTCGAAACGAATAAATAACTGAGCAATGCACCTTTGTTTTCCTCTCTATTCGAACGCATACGTAACTGCAGTGCTGTAACAACAACAGCGGGCAACAGTACTATCGGCTACTAACAGAAATTATCGCCGTGGCCCTACCATTGGAATATCTACAGGGTCGAAAGTCTCATCGCAAGTCTAAGTGTGACGATGCTGTTTTAAGCAAACTAGATTCTAGGCAGGTGTTGTTTGACGTTGAATAACCAGTTGCTTATGTGTAAGAGTACGCTTCTCTACCGCGGATTTCTGAGCAGCAGAGGTCTCTTTCAATTCAATTCCAATTCAATTCAATTCAAATGCACCTTTAATTTGTCAAAGGGGGGACATTATTTACATTTTACAAACCGTTACCTAGATACATACAATAGTCAGTTTACTTGTGTGCCGACATTTGCACTGTTAGCGTTTAAAGTTCTCAGTGCCCTCGCCATCCGCCACGAAAACATGTTATTTACACGATCTGTCTTGGCAATTTGTTTCGACGAGATGGTGTTACCGCTTCTAAGATTGTTTAACCGAATGCTAAAATAGCTCGATGTATTTGATGCGTTTATGATACGACTGAACATGCAATAATCCGCTCTGGACTGAAGTTCCCGAATAGGGCTTATCACAATAGAATTTCGGGCAATGTTACACCTTAACAAGACACGGTGAAGGAATCTCCTCTGTACACTTTCCATTGCTTCAATGTGTTTATCTAATTAAGGCCGCCAAACCTCACAGCAATAGATAAACTTAGGTACAACCAAACTATTATAAATGCCTCATGTAAAAATTGTAATCATTACTTATGAAACAACGAAATATGGTATTAGATATAAGATTAGCTGATCGGATGACTTGCGTAATATGAGTGCTAAAATCCAGTTGCGGTGTCACCGCAACCCCTAGGCCACTAATACAATTTAAAATAGGGATAGCCTCCCTATAGGCTAGGGTAGCATGTAGTTATGGGCCTCTTTTAAACACAAAAACACTTTCCCTTACTATCTCTTGCATTCTATCTCTCACTCCTTTAAAGGGTTTTCATCAGCTTCCTTAGCAAACTACTTGCTGAGCTAATATATCGATGTTTTCGAGAAAGCGAGCTTCAGACGTGCGAAAGGCGACACAACAATCAATATTCATTGGAAGATATAGTTATAAAAATGGTGCACAGTGGTTATTTTTTCCATTCTAGGACTAATTACAGATAGTTTTTTGCGAAGTAATCGTTCGCCCGTATATATATATATATATATGCATTTTTAGGCGAACGATTACATCGCAAAACATATCTGTGATCAGTCATACATATATATATATAGAAGCTTGCTTTGGTGATAGTGGATACCTGAGGGGTACCGGAACAATATTAATCTTTTTTTATTACGAATACGCGCGGAAATTCTTGTCTAAGGGCGCAGGCAGTTCCCAGAGCCAACCCACGTGAAACGACCGCTCCAATGAGATTACGTTGTTATAGGGATATGATATACATCGTTCACCTTAATATCCCGAGAAGGAACCAGGCGATCAACACGGATCTGCACTGCCAACAACTTCAACGAGTTCAAGAAAAATGGACTCAAACGCTCTCGTAACCCGCGAATAGGAAACGATTAGTTGGACCTGGGCTGAAAACTCATTGAGCACCCACACAAGTTTCGAGACAAAATCTATTGCACAGCCTACAGAGAGTGGCGAGAAGAGACATTTTTTTGTGCTGAAGAGTCATGTTTATGGTGAACACAACTTAGCAAGGGCAATGTAACGGAAACAAACAAAATGTGGTTTAATATAATTAGCGGTACTTCATGTACTAAATGATACAGTATTTACCCTGAAAGTTGTAATCTATCGCATCATGTAAAAACCTATGTGATGACTTTATTTAAGCAAAGAGATCACGGCAACTGAGGATGCCTGAACTAGGTTGCTAAGGCGAAATGCTGCTTCATATGTTCGAAGACTTTGCATTCCGAACGTGGACTTCAACATAAATTGCCGTATAGTGTCACTGCGTCACTGTGGAATGAGTTCAGACGCGACTCTCAGTAGTTGAGTATGTCTCCTTAAGTAAATATTTTTACAACTTGTAGTATGATTTAATAAACGATAGCTCTGTCTGCACACCCTTGTTAATTCGGGGACTTGGCGTCTGGCCGCTACGACAAGGCTGCTTGGCTGATTACACTCACACCCGCAGGTCCAGCGCTGCGATAACTGGCGATAAACGTTGTCTGCTATAACCGATCGCTCAACCATTCCAACCAACGTCTAGAAACTTCTTAGAAAGTTTCAAAGATAAAATGCCTCTAGATGCTAAAGAAAGCCAGCCAAGCACGGAGCACGCATTAGGCACGCGCTAGGAATAAACAATACGCTCAACAAGAGACAGTCGAACAGGTTGTTCAAAAAGCACTTAACATGGCACTCACTGAGACAAATGGGACAAGGAAGCCCCGACATATTACAAAATGGGCGAATAGGGAGCCACCGTTTACCTAGATAGACAAAGAGCAGACGCACTGAGAGCCCTGCGATTAATTGTTGTTACTGTTAATTAATATACGTGTAGGTATTCTTACCCTAATCGAATGAGGTAGTAGCCCAACGCTGCTTCCAATGCCAGAAGCTAGGTCATTGGAACAGACATTGCAAGAAAGTTAATGTGGCAAACATAACGTGTCACAAACGCGAGATAGTAGGGCACAGTGGTCAAAACCTGCGACAAAGACTTAAAAAGAGAACGGAGATACCGGATACACGGAAAACTCGATATAATGCCTAGCCTGTCGGCGATACATTAGGGACATAGGGAATCGTTGAAGTCAGGCAACAAGGAGCCCTGCCGCGATACAAAGCTAAGAAATGGACCCTATAACAGGGGACAAAACCTTTCATGCAAAACAAGCATGTGGCCAGTGACAAGCATGGCGACGACGGGTTTGGTCCGTTTAAAAAGGCAATGGGGAACTAAGACGATGCGAAAAATGATCTTAAGCGATACTAATGAGAAAGGACCTCAACGCAGCGGCAACGCAAGTAGGAAAGTAAAATATAAAAAAGCAGAAGCAAAGAGTAAAAGAGTGGCTCGCTCAACAGGGCATGCCACTTTTCAACGATGACCTTCTACCCACCTTTGAGAAGAGAGATCAAGCTTCGTTCATAGTTCACATATTTGGACGTGAACAAAAACACACAATAAATAGAGTGGGAAATTGAATGGTCTGAAAAAGCTCTTCAATGGACTACAGTTTTATACAGTCCGAGTTTGTCGAATATTGACTTCCCAGTAGGAGGAACCTGCTGAGCGGCACCGCGTCCTTGCAAAGCGGACGTCGCCAGACATTGCCTCGAAATAAAAGCAGAAAGACATGGCCCTTGATGACCGGAAGCAAATTTAACCTAACTTGATGTGGCACTTGCATAAAAAGATCAGACGAGGCAGTCATGCCTCAACGGCGTCCCACTGGTGGACCGAAGAAAGCAAAGAGCTGAAGAGGTCATGCCATGCAAAAACGAAAGAAAAAAAGGAAAGCTGCCTACCCTAGCGCGTACCGCCCAGTATCTTCTCGACACTTTGGGTATGGTATTCGAAATGGTCATTAATGTAAGGCTAACATCAAAACTGAATGAAAAAGGCGCACTATCGGACAAGCGGTTCGGTTTTCGCAAAGGGCTATCCACGGAAATAGTCATCGAGCTAGTTCTAGAGGAGGCTGAAAAATACAGAAGGAAAATCCAATGTTCCAGGAAACTCCGCGTGATGACTTTAGACACAACGGCTCAGAAGGAAATCTTTGTGTTACTTTAAAAGAGTATAGCCTCCTTCCTACCCTAGCAGACGGTCAATCGTTTACTCAAGCACCGAGTTTGCCATGACTGTCGGCGTTTCTACATGGGTCCATACATATAGGGCCTTTGTTTTGAAACCTGGCGTACGACGACGTGCTGAGACTCTTTAGACTGGACGGCGTCCAGAAAATCGTTGACGCGGACGACCTGGCCATCCTGGTCACAGCGCGTGAGGAGGCCACGCTATAAGGAAGAGCACAGATAGCTATTGATATGGTGAACGATTGGATAGTACGGCACTGTTTCGAGCAAATGTCTGAAAAATCTAGCACTGAACGGGCTGAGCACAAAAATCGGCAAGCCTACCGAGTAGTTGGGTGTAATAGTAGGCATAACCCTATCGAACCTCGTGTACATTGACAAGGTGACCACGCAAACCGAAGATCTGGCAAATGGCCTGGCCAAGATCCTGCCGGAGGCACGCTGAGCAACGGAAGGCAAGAGAAGACTGCCTCGATAGCGGAGTCCAGCATACTTTACGCCGCTCCAACATGGGACGTAAATGCGACGCAATTGGGAGCATAGTATTAGACTGGCGGTTTTGGCGACCGTTTTCTGGGGTGTAAAAGGTATTACATAATATTGACTACGTTTCTACAGAAAAAGCGACAACGCCGGAGAGTACCACGGAAAATTGTGCCAGTCAAAAAAATGCATCATAGCACTACGCATTAGCAGAAAAGGACTGTCTTGTTTCACCACAACAACAATGCGCCTGCCCATACGCAGCTTTCTTTTTGCACTGGCCAAACTACGCAAATCAAAGTTTCAAATTATCGAGCACCCCCATATTTTTCGGATGAGGCCCAGTGAGGCCATTACCTGTTTATAAACCTCCAGAAGTGTCTCTCTGGAAAAGGTGTATTTATACACATTCAACACACGTTTTATCATAAGCTTACGACCGACACTGACCCACGATTAACTATTGTTCACATAAAACCCATCCCCAACTGAGTTTGACTCTTGAGAACGTTTTATCATAAGAGAGTCTTGAGAGTCCCCATTTTGAGTCTAACGACTCTGGATATTTTGCTCGTGGTATCAGGGCTATTGAGTATCGTTGGACTACATACATTGAGTTAAAGGGGGACCATATCAAAACATAAAGAGGACAACATGGTCTTTGTCCATCTATTGCCTGTAGTTTATGTTAGGAGCTGCTTTTTGAGCTCGGATTACTTTAAAACACACACGGGAACTCTACATTCGGCACAGCTACTTTGCAAAAAAAAAACTTTTAGAACCTCAATGTGACGTTGCTCGAACCAGCTTCCGGCGGCGTGAATCGAGGCGTTCTCGTGTTGAAAAACGAAGTTGGGCTATCCCGTCAGCTAAAAATGCGTCGATTGCTTTTCTAGTAGATCCCTATAGCGCGTCGAATTAACACTACCGTCTAAAAACACAATCAACGACTTTGTATGATACCTGACAGCGGCCCAGATCATCACCGGAATGCCACCTGAGTGCAGAGTGACAAAATTCGTTTTTCCTTGCGCACATCATGGAATTAATAGTTAAATCCATCCGGTCAATCAGAGTTGAACGTTTTTCATCCGAAGAGTGCACTCTGTGTGCTACTTAGTGGTCCATGATACCGTAGCATGGGCGAAGTATGGGAATAAGTTTTGATTTTGGCTTTTCGTCACTCGTGAGGCGCCGGCCTAAGCCCATCGTTTCAGCAGAGAAAAAACTTCCGGTAAGAGTTATATACGACACTTTTGTATAACTGTAGTCTTTGCACGATTGGTTACTATAAATGCGTGTAATGTAGCAAAAATTAAACCAAAAAGTTTATAATATAAAACAAGTGGCTGTATCTTTTTCACGGGCTGTATATATATATATATATATATATATATATATATATATATGGGGAGAGATAGAGAGAACAAAAAGTTTGTTCCATGGAATAAGAGCAATAGACGGACAACGACAATTGTTTAGTATAGTCCTCCAGCCAAAGCTCAATACATAGAGTCCAACGATTATCAATAGCCTTTATACCACAAGCCAAACATTCAGAACGATGCAGCAGAGATTCCTCTACAACGAATCTGAGCAGGTAATCTTCTTTTAGAAACCGCTGAATGCGTTCTTAAGGTGAATATTATTCAACAACGTCGGACAATTAATTGCCTGAATAAATGACTAAGCAGTGTGGATTGCGGGCTCAGCTCCGCTTACTGTCGGGAAGGTCCTCCGCCGCGATCCTACGGAACGCAAAGAAGCATGCGATGGATCTAGAAGAGGCGATAGACAAGCATTAGATTTCCATTTATATGAATATATATATATATTAGGTAAGTCAAAAAGTTCGTCGGCTTTCTGGGACCACATTTTTGAAATTCCCGCGCTCTGCAGCAGGGCCGCCTGAGAGTGGGGCTGGGTGTTTACATTCAGGAGCGGACCCGTGGCGGCGCGACGGTATACCGGTTCCAACTTTACCGTTTCGTTTGCGGAATTGGCAGTTGTTTGCAATGGAGGACAAAAATACGCATTTTCGACACATTATGTTGTTCTCCTACCGTGAAGGCATAAGTGCAGCGCAAACAACCCGGAGGATATGTGCAGTCTACGGCGAAAACGCAGTACACAAATCCACAGTCGAAAAGCGATTCGCTTCAAAGCTGGAAACTTCAATCTCGAAGATGAACCGAGGTCAGGACGACCCAATGTTGTGGAGACCGACGAAGTCATAAGCCTGGTTACTTCAAACCCAGGTTTCACCATAAAAGAAATTGAAGATATAACGGGAGTCTCCCGCGGAACCGTTTGGAATCGCCTCCATGATGCAGGTTTCTCGTGCAAGCGGAATATCTGGCTACCACACGACCTCAATGATAGGCCGCTTGAAGGGCGAGTCGATACCTGTCACGCACTCCTCCGGAAGAACTCGAATGAGCCATTTCTGAGGAGATTGATAACCGGCGATGAAAAATGGATACTCTACAGAAACGTAACACAGAAAAGAAGTTGGGTCCCCAGAGGTTCTCAGGCCGCAGCTATCCCTAAACCCGAAATTCATCAGAAGAAGGTTATGCTGTGCTGCTGGTGGGACTGTAAGGGCGTCGTGTATTTTAAGCTGCTTCCAATGGGTCAGACGATCAACTCCGTCGTCTACTGCAGACAACTCGAAGATTTAAAGGCTGCAGTAGCAACAAAGCGCCCGGAATTGTCAAACAGGTGGGGCGTCACTTTTCAACATGATAAGGCGACACCACACAAAAGTTTGGCCACCCGGCAAAAATTGGCGGAGTTTGACTGGGATGTGCTGCCGCACCCAGCTTATAGTCCCGACATTGCACCATCTGATTATCACTTGTTCAGGTTTCTCCAGAACTCCCTTGATGGCACAACATTTGAATCTTTGGAGGCTATAAAAAATCACCTCACTCAATATTTCGACGAGAAAGACAAGACGTTCTGGGAGAAAGGAATCATGGATCTACCGAGGCGATGGGCGAAGGTTATCGAACAAAACGGTCAATATATCATTGAATAAAAATACTGTTGTCTGCATAAATAAGGCTCTTTAAAATCGGGTAAAAAAGCCGACGAACTTTTTGACTTACCTAATATATATACCTTGGTCGACCGCCATCGAGCGAGCACTACCAATATCTGTGCTATAAATTGCTGACTTTTTTTATGACATAGTAGTGGTCATTGTAGGTACGGTATTTTGTTCCTTATTATTGAATACATCATCGAGTACGCTAATCTTTTCCTCCAATAAACAGGCCAGAGATTATGAAGAACTGGATCTAGATTCTCTGAAGACGACGAGCTGATAAATCATAACCTTGGATGTAATTTGTAATGGACAGCTGCGCACGCACACTGCAGGGCAATCCTTTGGGTTGCCTGGCTTTTATCGGGCTTGGACGTAACGCCGTGAGTTTTACTTTGGCGTACCGCAAAACTGCGGTGTGTGTATACATATATGCTGGCAATAGAGCCATTGTTGCAAAAGGCAATAAGGACCAGTTGCTAAGTGAAAAGCACGAGTCAGACGCTAGAAAGAAGAGAGCACAACTTAGTTCCGCCATCGGAAACGGCTAGCCCACTCTAACCGGCAACAAGCAGAGAGCCTACGACGTCTCTCCCTTATAGCGACTATTGCTTTGTATTTTACACGCCTGTGATTTACTCGGTAAGGCCTTTCTCTGCCCCAGTAAATATGGGAATAGTTACCAACGGTTGACACGTAGGTCGACCGGAGAAGACACCTGCTGCCGCCGCCGCTACAAACAGTTTTCCTTGGAATTGTTTGAAGTGTATTAGCTAGCGGCTTCACGGCGGTGCTCATAAAGGTCAGTAGTTCGAATCTTGTCGAGGATACCTCCGAGCCCCAGCCGGCATTGTCGATTAAACCGCCGCCTTTGTCTCCGAGCAAGCCGTATGCTAGCTGATACTTGGAATATCTTAGTGAAGCGCGGTGCGTATGTAGTGGCCCCGGATGAGGAGGAGGTACAGTAACAATAGCAGCAATAGCAGCAACAGCAGCAACAGCAACAACAACAACAACAACAACAACAGCAGCAACAACAGTAACAACAACAACAACAGACAAGGACTTTTGAACTACCAGGCCAGCCGCAGCATGTTAACAGAGGGGAGCCTATTATTACATTATTTAATAGATGGTGGCTTTTGGACACCCTAATTCGTTTTTTTTGCAGCAGGTTTGTTTAGCGTGAATCAGTTTGTCGTATATGTGCTCAGTGGAGACATGCAATGTGAAGTCAGTTTGTTCGAAGGAGCGACAATGAGGATTGTCGTTAGTGACATTTTTATTGACCGTTCAAAATACCAAGCTGCACCGCGCACAAGCGACCTCTTTGTTATGTCGGGGTCAATGATATAGTTAGTGCACGATAGAGCTCGAAATGGCCGTCGTATGAGTGCAGTATGGCTGGAAATAAATAGTGCTTTCAATAATCTAGTCAGTGTTTACACCAGATCGGTTTTTGTTTACCGGCCGCTGTGGAATATCAGATGAAGTGTAATATAGTCAATAATCGCTTAGCGGAGAAGCTATTATCGAGTTCAGTTCATTTTTGAGGTTCTTTAAATTGTCTACAAAGTAAATTTAAACACATCTTCAGTTCTTTCGTCACGAAGAGGCACTGCGGGATCTACAGCTGATTCAGGTTACTTCAGCCAGCTATTTCCCCAACATATTGCTTCCACCGCCGGAAACAGTTGGCACGACAGCCGTTAACCTCCGTATTCTTTGTCAATTACGCATGCACTCAATCTCGACATGCCTTCCGGAAAAGTTGAATTACTCAAGCAACCACGGACCGGATCACCATATGCTTAGTAGCAAAATAAACGCTATAGATATAAAAATGCAAAACGAGCACTTGCCTGAATGTGTTTGTTTGAGCGCTATAAATGACTGTATGACTGGCTGTATGTAGCGTCCGCGGCACGCCGCTGAAGTGGTCCCAACCCACTCTATACGGTGATAGAGTAAAATTCCCAGTGCACACGTTCTCAGGAGACTACTATTGTCGCTCCATTTGTATTCTTACTTACAAACTGTATGACTGTATTGCTTTGAGGTATTGGGCGTGAAAGCTATTAATAATAGATCTTCAATTTGAGCATTTTCTTTGACTTCACGACGACTATGTCGTATCGTGATGCTTTTCGCTTCGTGAATTCTCTTCGACACGACTATGTCGCATCTTCTAGTCGGCGTGATATGTCCGATGTGACGAGGGTTGCCAAAAACCCAATTTCCAACAAACAACCCTGTATTGACCCAGTTGGCGTGCGTCTTTTGTTGTCGACGCGTCAGATGGTGTGTTCGTAGCCTGCCTTCTGCTGTCCGCTCGATGATGCCGCTGGCGCTTCTGCGGCTGCGCTTGCGTTGACGCCATCGTCATGATGACATGACGTGTGGCGTCCGTCGTCGTCGTGGTGGTGACATGACATCTGACATCAAACTGATGTCGTTTCTTACTTCTTTATGTTGCATATTACGAACACGACGACGACGATATGTTGTGATGATCGTGTCGTTGGTATGGTTGTGCTTAGTGAGCGCCGCTCATCCTGGCCGGCGAGACTGCTCGCAGAAGTTACTGCCCCACGATTCATCAACTATCCGCATTCGTGCTGTAATGAATATTTATATGTATATATATATATATATATATATATATATATATATATATGATTTACTAACTTATGAACAAACAAAGGCGTAATAAATTAATTGAATAATCGTGCAAACAAGTCATGCATGTGACTTGGGCTATGGTGGAGATCTGTCGGCGGAATGGCCAGTGGAGAAGACGTTTGCCAGGCCGATTGGCTTTGCAGTAGCAGCAGCAGCAGCGCATCAATTTACGATACGTGACCCGGTCGCTCTGGATCGATCCCGAAAAGCGAGGAGAGAAGAGGAGGAGTAGCTGGACGAGTACGATTTTGCCGGACGGGTGCGACTTTGTTAAATACGACACTCTGGATGGTCGCAGACATATTGTCGGACTGTTCTGCTCGATCCTTCTGCTCAACAACAATACTCGTTGTCGACCGACAAAAGTAGTAAGTGTAGTGGTGGTAGTAGTAAAGTAATAGTAGTAGTAATAGTAGTTGTGTCAAGCCCGGTGGCGTGGTGGCTTAAGTCTGCGAATCGCAACCGGAGAAGACACATAGCAGGTGCGCGGCGGGTTTGAGCCCCACCGTTGCACCGATTTGTATTTATCCGGGGTCCGTCTAAAAAGCAATGTGAAAAACAGTTCCGTGGATCTTAAATCTTGGCTGAGAGTCAAGTCAAAGACTTTAGTTTAGTAATAGTAGTTGTAGTAGTGTAGTAGTGGTAGTAGTAGTAGTAGTGTCGAGCCCGGTGGCGTGGTGGATTAAGTATCCGCCTTGCAACCGGAGGAGACACATAGGTGCGCGGGTTCGAACCCCACCGTTGCACATTTGTATTTATGGGGGTCCGTCTATGAAGCAATGTGAAAAACAGTTCCGTGGACGTTAAATCTTGGCTGAGGGTCAGCCCGAAAACTTTACTTTTAGTTGTTGTTGTTGTTGATGTTTTTGTTGTTGTTGTTGCCGCCATTGTCACGGCTAGTGTCACAGCCGACAGTGATCTCGTCCTGCAACTCGTCGACTTGATGTCGTACTTCTTGATCTGTCCTCTCGCTGCCCGAAAAACGTGAGAGCAGACGCGAGCAGCGAAATCGTCGGAGGATTTGATGCCGACGCATCAATGGGAAGATGGGCCGGTCTACGTTGTCACGTTCTGTACACAGTACGCGACGCGTCGCTTCCGGGTGGCTGTACTTCTCCTTCGTCGTCGTTTTGGTGCTCCGTGCTAGCTTATTTTCGTTCGGTTGCGCCGCTGCTGAGGCTGACAACAGTGGTCGACCGCTCTCGTCGAATGCGCTCGTGACCTCACTATTTTATCTGTGCTTTTCTTGTCTAAATGCGAATCTGCGATGCTAGTCGTCACGGCTTGTGTGCATGCGCATTGCCCTGGAGAGCAGAATTGTTCCACGTTAATTAGTGGCTAAATAATTCGCTTGTTGATAGAAGCGGAACACACGCGCGCGTCTTTTTGCCAGCGATTTCAACAATCACTGGCAAAAAGACCCGATGATGCGGGAGGAACCCCTCAATTGCTCTCGCGGTCATGTTCAAGTGATCGTGCAAGATAAAATGCAGACCCTACCCCAAACTCATGTTCAATAGAATTGCAAAACGTCTTTATCAAAGTCTTCGTTTTGGAATTGCAGTAGCAAGCAACTTGTAAATCATGTATACTCGTACATATGTATATTGATGTTTCGTGTCGTTTAGGCCGTGTTTGCCAGCTAGGAGTAGTGTTTTTGAAAAAGTAAAGCAGAACAATCCGGTCGGTAATATATCTTTGGATATGATTATGATATTTCATATTATCATTGATTTTGCTTTTAGTGTGCCGCGACCGACTGAAACTATTTCTAATACGTTCATCACTATGATTCATTAGAGCCAATCAAAAGTTGCACAAATGATTTTACTTTGATTGTTCACCGCTTTTTATAAAGAAGGGGTGTTCATTCATCTTCTGTGGGCGCTACAAAATGATTTGCTACTGGATTTGTTCGATGGCTTAGCTCGATGACGACTCAGCCGCCGTACCGCAACTTGACTTGAAGTGTCGTAGGTGTTGAAGCTACATTGAAGATATGATCACGGAGAATTAAAAAGCAACCTTCTCAAAATAATGTTTTCAATTATAGGTGTTGGAGCGAAGTAGGGTGACTTGACGCTCTTCACATACACGAAGCGAACATAATGAAGACCGGTGCGTGTCTCCTGTTGCTGCTCTCTGTCCTGGTGTCGGCTGTGATCTCTGCAGGTATGCTCACATATATATGACTCGCCAATATATATATATATATATATATATATATATATTTGGTTTACACCCCGTTAAGAGTTAAATAAAAATTGTAATACATATATACATTAAAAAAAAACATTTAATTAAGAAACTTGCTCTACTGACTAAACTCCGTACAGCTGATACTTAAAACGGTCATGCTGTATACCACCGAGGAGTCAACAATATTGTAGATTGTAGATCTACATGAAGCGATTGTGTTGGTGGCTGGTGTTTGTAAGTTAATTACCGCAACACGTACCACTGTAAAGTACTATAACGACTAAATGTGACCTACTCGTGTATGTCACGAGTTGCGCGATTGGAGGCCAAATACAATACATATAACCAATACATTTTTGGCGTGGTCGTTTACGTCTCGTGGCTTTCTTTCCCGTGCAGATTTGTGCCCGGGAGTACCGGAAATCAAGATGTGTACTGCTCAGATGCGTTATGACTGCCATACTGAGCCCGCGACCCACAGATGCCCTGCTGACTCGGTGTGTTGCGTTAACGAGAACTGCGACGGCGTTTGTCGTAAACGCAATGGAGTTTACACAGAAGCACTTACAAGTCATATTAACAAAACAAACGATCATTAGAGAATAAGACGGAGGCGATACAGAGGCATTTTCTCAAGGGGCTGGCTGAAAGCGAAGATTTGTTTTTTCATGGATTTGTAAGGCTAATATGGCTACTTCTTCTCTCGGTGGAACGGCAGTACAATACGTATTTATGTTTCATAATAACATAAACTATTTTGTACATACTCTATTTGAGTGAAATAAATATGATTGATTGGTAAGGCTCATATGTTCATGCACGTTTTTTCATGTCATGGCTGACTTTTTAGTCCACTCCGGCATTAGCCTTGTCTAAATTGGGGCACTTTGAAAACCAATTTATGAGTGGCCGGTCCGGGTCTCGAACCCGGGCCTCCCGAATGCAGAGCAAAGGCTTGCCATTAAGCCAGCTTGCTCGCTTAAATAAAAACCAATACCGAAAAATGCACCTCTGTTTTCCTTTCTGTTTGAACTCATACGCAACGGCAGTGCTATAACATCAACAGCGGCTAACAGGTATTGTCGGCCACTAGCGGAAATGGTCACTGTGGCAGTATTAGTATTAAAGTGTCTACGGTGCCGAATGTCTCATCGCAAGTCTAAGTGTGAGGATGCTGCTCTAGACCAACCAGACTCTAGGCAAGTGTTGTTTGACTCTGAATGAACAGTTGCATACGTACGGGTTCACTTTTTCTACCGCGGTTTTCTTAGCAGCAGAGGTTTTCCTCTCTCTTCTTTCTCCCACTCCCTTAAAGTGTTTTCATCACTTCCTCAACAAACTTTTTGCCTATGCAAAATGATCGAAGTTTTCGAGAATGCGCGCCACGTGTGGCGAAAAATCGTCGGTGTATGCTAGGAGCTAAATCGTGAAGTACTGGCAACAGGCGGCATAACCGAGGTGGCGATGCAAATGTTTATCAGCTAAACGGCTACGGTTTGATCCGCAGCAAACCTCACCTTGTGAAACAAATTTAGTATGCCAACCAAGCACTGTCTTCAAGTGGAAGAAGCTAACCTCGCCACCAAAGAGCAACGCCGAATTTCAGGAGAAGACATCAGATGATGGATTTGTGAGTGTGACATCTTCGAAGAAAAAAAGAACCCTCGCAAGGGAACAACAAATTCTTAAGCAACTTAAGAACTCATCGATGGGATATGTGGGTGCGTTCAAAATGTCAATAAAAGAAAAGAAACGTTGGAATGTACCGAAACAGAATTCCCTGAGGGTTGATTGCTAGCAATATACAAGCTGATTTTTTTAACCTGACCAGCTTAGGCTTTGCCACAAATGCCTATGACTCGAGCATTTGGCGGAACGGTGTTCACAACAACAACAAGTTTGCAGGAAATGCGGCACCTCATGCCACCTTACTGTAAGCTGTACCAGTCAGGCGCGGTGTACCAATTGTCGGGGCACGCATCCGTCCGAGCCGCCTTCGTGCCCCCGAGAGCCAGGAGGCGAATCAGACCCGCAGGGCCAGTTCGGGGCGGCTTTAGTGCAAGCTTTAGAACCCTTCCTGCAGCTTTTGTCACTGTTGGAAAACCTCAAACGTATAATGCAATAAAAAATGCAGCACGACCCCAACAGCATATCCAGTGGCGGGTCACCTGGGTTGACGACACACTCACAGCAAACAGCTAGTCCTCTATGCAACAGACAGACAATATACACGAAGAGGGCTCACGAGGCATATAGCAACCAAACATCCATCAGCCTCTTTTACCTCATTCGCAATTTCCCCCTACACCGATCGACAACAACACACAGCAGACCGCCCGCATCATCGAAGGTATCCAGGGTGTAGCGAAAAGGTTAAGACTGTTAAGAATTGTCCCAAAACCCGTAAGGAAACAGGCAGCGGAGGCATTGGCAAATGTTCTCTCGGGGGTCGTAGTCGATAATAACGAACATGCAAAGTATGCGCTTTTCTCCTTCGTGCAGTGGTTGTTCGTCTTCCTCCCACCAGCAACGACGCCCAACCATTCTCTGTCATTATTCGTCATAATTTGCGGGTCTTCTCCAATGGATGGTCGTAGCCCCGGCCAGTAAGAAAAACCGCACTTTTGAGAATGACCGTGTCCGCCAGCCTCCCCCCCCCCCGGGCTTCTGGTTCCATCTACCACGTCGGGGGAAGAACCCCGTCGTTGATCTCGACGTCCAACGCGGGAACGCGGCATCTGTTCGGGGCACGCTGTTGAAGTGGTCCCAGCGCACTCTTTGCGAGATGGAGTAATATTTCCCGCGCACAGGTTCCCAGGAGACAATTGTCGCTCCATACATATTCTATATATATATATATATACATAAATCACTAAAATAGATCATATATAAAGTGCGTTGCAAAACATTTGCAACTCATGTTTTTTTTGTGATAATTTCGGCTTGATTTATTTGAATGACTTTGATGAGTGTTTAAGGGCAAGATGTACACGACGAACCACGAATATGGTGTTGATTTCGTTGCAATCTCACAATCGGTTCATACAAGAAAATAAAAAACTGTGAAAAAACAGTGTTGCAAAATATTAGCAACAATAACATGCTAACAGCACAGCTCTTGTTTGTAAAGGATAATCAATACTACAGGTGATATACGATCCCGGGGATCAAATGTCAGGAATAATGTTTAGCTAATTCAATCGTTCTATAGCTGCAAAATATTCTACAGCTCAGTCGTTGTTCCGAACTAGCGGTGAAGCAGGACCGCTTTGGGAGTGCCACTGCACCGATCCACAGAGTACCGAGTGTTAAATTCTGACGAAAACGTGTGATACGCGAAAAGGAAGCTTATGCCGCGACTGCAATCGAAGCACATTGTCGCATGACGTGAATTTTCGCATAGATACCAAACTTGGGATAACGAGTGAAAAACATTGTCTTCTCGGATGAAAATAAATTTAATCTCGATGGCCCTGACGGCTGTCAGGTACTATTGGCATGACTTACGGAGGGAACCTAAATGGTTCTCGAAACGTGTGGCCGGTGGTGGTTCTGTGAAATATTGGGGCGCGTTTGGATATAATGGGAAGTCTGATCTAGTCGCGATTGTGGGCCGAGAGAATTCCGACAAGTACAGCGTGAAATGCTTTCCGACACGACCATGTCGCAAGATTCTAGTCGGCGTGATATGTCCGATGTGACGAGGGTTGCCAAAAACCCAATTTCCAACAAACAACCCTGTATTGACCCAGTTGGCGCGCGTCTTTCGTTGTCGACGCGTCAGATGGTGTGTTCGTAGCCTGCCTTCCTGCTCGATGACGCGCCGCTGGCGCTTCTGCGGCTGCGCTTGCGTTGACGCCATCGTCATGATGACATGACGTGTGGCGTCCGTCGTCGTCGTGGTGACATGACATATGACATCAAACTGATGTCGTTTCTTACTTCTTTATGTTGCATATTACGAACACGACGACCGACGACAACCGACGACGATATGTTGTGATGATCGTGTCGTTGGTATGGTTGTGCTTAGCGAGCGCCGCTCATCCTGGCCGGTCAGACTGCTCCCGCAGAAGTTACTGCCCCATGATTCATCAACTATCCGCATTCGTGCTGTAATGAATATTTATATATATATATATATATATATATATATATATATATATATATATATATATATATATATATATATATATATATATATAACAGGTAGTTCAACAAGTTCTTAAAATGAGCTTTTCAGAATTCGAATTTTGGCGCGCTTTCACCGCTATTGGAAACGGCAACTTTTCGAATGCTAGCAGTCAAAATATTATGGTGATTGGCCGTTGCGATTTCGTTTGATCGCTTTTCCCGTGCAACGTATCGGCGTGATTTTGAAAAATGGAGAAAAAAGAGTTTCGAGTGGTTATCAAGCATTTTTATTTCAAAGGTTGGAATGCGACCCAAGTGAAAACTGAGTTAGACGAGGTGTACGGTGACTCTGCGCCATGTTTTGCCACTGTTTCCAACTGGATTAATGAGTTAAAAAGAGGTCGCAGGAGCACCGAGGATGAACTACGTTTAGGACGCCCAAAAACGGCAACTGATGAGGAAAACGTGGAAAAAGTGCGGAAAATCGTTGCCGCAGATAAGCGAGTGAACATTAGGGAGATAGCGGAGGCCTTGGGGATCAGTTTGGGTAGAGTGCATTTCATCCTGCACGAAAACTTGAAGATGAAAAAGCTCAGAGCAAAATGGGTGCCGCATTTGCTCAACCAAAGCCAAAAAGACGCGCGTTTTTCCGCTTCACAGCGAAATTTGGCCAAGATGTCGAAAAATCCGTCGGATTTTTGGCGCAGATTCGTGACCGTCGATGAAAGCTGGGTCCATCACTACACTCCCGAGACCCAAGAAGCATCTCGTCAATGGTGTTGACCTGGTGAAGGACCTCTGAAGAGGGTGCGGACAACGGCATCGGCCGGAAAGATGATGGCTACGGTTTTTTGGGACAAACGTGGAATAATTCTGGTCGACTACCTTGAGAGCGGTAAAACGATCACGGGAGAATATTATGCAAGACTGTTGGACTGCCTGAAGCAAGAACTCATCGTGAAACGGCCCGCTTTGCAGAAGAAGGTTGTCCTGTTTCACCAGGACACAAGTCGCGGCAAGCAACGGCAAAACTGGCCCAACTGAGGTTCGAACTTATTGAACAACCTTCCTATTCTCCAGACCTGGCCCCCTCTGAATATTTCCTCTTCGGACATTTGAAGAATAGTCTCGCTGGAAAGCGTTTTTCCAGCCATGAAGAGGTTAAGGCTGCTGTCAATGCCTATTTTCAGTCTAAAGACGCGGAATTCTACTCAAGAGGTATAAATGCTCTGAAATCTCGGTGGGAAAAGTGTATTGAGCTTCTCGGGGAGTATATCGAATAAGAAAAATTTAAAAACAAGATTTGGAAAATTCTTGGTTTTCATTCTAAGAACTTGTTGAACTACCTGTATTTATATATATATATATATATATATATATATATATATATATATATATATATATATATATATACAGTCACTGAAAAAAATATAGGGCCACCCATGTTTGCCACATTTCACGCATTTATTATAACCGATTGTGTAAAGATCATAATGATACATGTTCACAGAGTAACAGCGGATACTTTTATCGACATTTGGGGTATCGGGTTACCTTAACACACAAGATGTCGACATTTGGCACAGCTACGCTGCGAAAAAATTATAAAGTCACCACCAAGATGCATGTCTTAGCGAGTGAATTGAGTGGAATAACAACGTCTGGGCTCATTTCACGGCACCTAACAACTATACTTAGTACTTAGTGAACTTCCCATTACGTCGGATAACTTCAAAAATGCGGTTTGGTATAGTGTTGAACAAATTTTGGATGACGTCCTGCGAGAGCTCGTCCCAAGCCTTTACAATTGCTTTTTTTAGTTCTACCTGGTTCGAAAATTGTTTTTCGTCGGTGTAAACCTTTCGGGCGAGCCAGCCCCATACATTCTCGATAATATTAAGATTAGGTGAGACTGCAGGCCAGCGTAGGACCTCAATGTGGCGTTGTTCGAACCAGCTTTCGATCAACTTAGCAATGTGAATCGGGGCATTATCGTGTTGAAAAACAAAGTCGGGTCCTCCCATCAGCTCAAAATGTGCGGATTGCTTTACTAGTAGATCCCTATAGCGCGTCGAATTAATACAACCGTCTAAAAACACAATCGGCGACCTTGTATAATACCCGACAGCGGCCCAGATCATCACCGAACCGCCACCTGAGTGCCGTTTTGACAAAAATCGTTCTTCCTTGCACACATCGTGGAAATAATAGTTAAATCCATCCGGTCCATCACAATTGAACTTTTTTCATCCGAAAAGAGCACTCGGTGCCATTCAGTGGTCCATGACATCGTAACCTGGGCAAAGTCGAGACGAGCTTTCTAATGCTCAGCGGTCAATCGTGGTTTTCTCTTAAGTTTTTTTCTCGTGAGCCAAAGTGTTTTCCTGAGGAGGTTTTGCACATTTCGCACGTTCGTTTGCACACCGGCCGCCGCCGCAATTGCCTTTGCCGAGAGCGCAGAGTTCGAGGCTATCTTCAAAATTGCGCGCTTGTTTCGTTCCGAAATGGCATTTGGACGCCCCGGACTCATTTTTACGCCGTATTTTTCACCCAAATTCACGAAGTTGTTCACTACTTGGCGAGAACGCCCAAATCGACGGGAAATTTCCCGATTAGAGAAGCCGACATCCTTATAAGCCTTGATTTGGGTCTTTTCGTCACTCGTGAGACGCCGACCCAAACCCATCGTTTCAGCACAGAAAAATTTCTGGTAGGAGGTCTGCTTTCGTTTCCGCCGAGCCGTGAAATGAGCCCAAACGTTGTTATTCCACTCAATTCACTCGCTAAGACATGCATCTTGGTGGTGACTTTAGAATTTTTTCGCAGCGTAGCTGTGCCAAATGTCGAAATCTCGTGTTTTAAGGTAACCCGATACTCCAAATGTCGATAAAAGTATCCGCTGTTACTCTGTGAGCATGTATCATTATGATCTTTACACAATTGGTTATAATAAATGCGTGAAATGTGGCAAACATGGGTGGCCCTATATTTTTTTCAGTGACTGTATATATATATTTATATTTATATATATATATATATATATACATATATATTTATATATATATATATATATATATATATATATATATATATATACATATATATTTATATATATATATACATATATATTTATATATATATATATATATATATATATATGATTTCTTGGGCAAGATTCAGAACTAACTTATGAGCAAACAAAGGCGTAATAAATTAATTGAATAATCGTGCAAACAAGTCATGCATGTGACTTGGGCTATGGTGGAGATCTGTCGGCGGAATGGCCAGTGGAAAAGACGTTTGCTAGGCCGATTGGCTTTGCAGTAGCAGCAGCAGCGCATCAATTTACGATACGTGACCCGGTCGCTCTGGATCGATCCCGAAAAGCGAGGAGAGAAGAGGAGGAGTAGCTGGACGAGTACGATTTTGCCGGACGGGTGCGACTTTGTTAAATACGACACTCTGGATGGTCGCAGACATGTTGTCGGACTGTTCTGCTCGATCCTTCTGCTCAACAACAATACTCGTTGTCGACCGACAAAAGTAGTAAGTGTAGTGGTGGTAGTAGTAAAGTAGTAGTAGTAATAGTTGTTGTGTCGAGCCCGGTGGCGTGGTGGCTTAAGTCTGCGCCTCGCAACCGGAGAAGACACATAGCAGGTGCGCGGCGGGTTTGAGCCCCACCGTTGCACCGATTTGTATTTATCCGGGGTCCGTCTAACAAGCAATGTGAAAAACAGTTCCGTGGATCTTAAATCTTGGCTGAGAGTCAACCCAAAGACTTTAGTTTAGTAATCAGATTAGAGTTTTATTTCATTTTGTAGTTACAGTGGAATATGAATATCTAACTACCCTTGGGCTTGTGAGGGGTGCTACCAATCGAGCTTATCCTCGAGGCAGCCCCTCATTGTGCCCATTATTGCTGCCGCATTGCCGCGCTGAACCACCAGAGATAGCCGCTGGAGTAGAAAGTCAAAAGCTCTTTTGTCTCCCGTCGTGAGTTCAATTCGTTTGCCAATCTTCTGTAAAAGTGACCATGCCTCAGAGCCGGGTCCCCCTAGTGTCTCCAATACTAGTGGCACAAAAATGAACTCGTCGGTGAGCTGGGCGTATTTGTTGGTCTTTAGACGTTCAGCCTTGCGTGCTGCGGAGCCAGCGGCTGATGCGCTGGCCTCCATGTTCGAGGGGGCGAGCGTGTCGGTGACTGTAGCATCCCAAATAAGCGCCTTTCCCCTTTCAAAAGGGATAAGGGTGAGACCGTCAGGCCTCTTTCCGTCGCTTCTCAGGAGGCCGGTTGGCTCTCGAATGTATGGCAGTAGAGCTGACCTTAAGGCCCGGGCGGTAATCTCGTTAATCTAGCTGTGACGGCTTTGACGTCCTTCGCTTCTGTTGCAGGATAGCCCGTGGGTTCCCCAAATGTCCACTTGTGCTCCGCACGGACACCGGTGTTCCTCCGTTAGTCTTGTTCCCAACCTCAAGCCGATGCACAGACGAAAACTTTCGTGATCAAGTAAAGTGCCAAGGTTTGAGGAAGGGATGGCTTGGAGCCATTTGCTAGCCCCTTTTTGGACAACCGCCTGTAGTCAAGCTTTGTCTGCCGTGGACAGTGCATCGGACAGTAAACGCTGATATTTCTTGGATACTCGAAATATCATCCACTACTGGTTCTCAAATCTTGTATCAGCAGCTTTTTTGGCATCCTGGAAAGCCTGCAGGGCTATGGCCGGGCTGATGTGCTGGACTGTAGCTTCTGAGGCGTGTAATGAAGCAACGTGACAACTGGCTGCCAGATCTGCTGCAGAGCGGATTCCCAAACCTTCGAGTCTGAGAGGAAGGGTGGCTTGAGCCCAGTTGTTGTAGGCCAAGTTTAGATTGAGGAGGTCGCTAAGGCTGGTCCTAAGGCTATTGTCTAACTCCCACAGCAGATCCTGGTTTGCTCCGACGTCCGTGCTGCGCAGGAAGTGGACAATTCTTGATGAGCCCAAAGATGATTTTAATAGGTGATATGCGCTATGGGGATTAAGCAGGTTTAGCCGGTTTAGGCGAGAGCAAAGGCTCTTTATTTTACCTGCGAGTTCTGGGCGAGTGGCGGCCCACCCCACAGGGGACCCTAAGAGCGTCATATCTGCTGCCTCGACTTGTTTGCACCCCGGAAGAAGTGCCTCAAAGGCGGATATGTTCGGCTGGCCTTTGTAAATAATTTCGCACTTCTGGGGGTTGAGCTCAAGACCACTCTTCTGACCGAAGTCTAGAACTCTCTTGATATCTGCCTGTACCACAGATGCTTCTCCCCCAATGGTGCCATCGTCTAGGTACCAGAGATTTAAGGGGGAATGGATAGAATTGACCAGTTCTTTGATTACTAGGCAGAATAGCGGCGGACCAAGGGGGTCGCCCTGCTGCACGCCGCTGCACGAGAAAATTGTTCTTTCACCGAATGAGAGCTCTGAACTGGACCTGTAGGTTTGGTCAACTAAGGGGGCTGCCTCTAGCCAATCCGTTTGTACAGTTTTTAGTATGTGGTCGCGACGGACTTGGTTAAAAGCATTCTTAAAATCCAGTTTGGCGGTGACGAAATTGTTGGGTGCGCTAGACATAAAAGCTCTTGTTGTTTAGTAATAGTAGTTGTAGTGGTAGTAGTAGTAGTAGTAGTAGTTGTGTCGAGCCCGTGGTGGTGGCTTACGTCTGCGCCTCGCAACCGGAGGAGACACGGGATAGGTGCGCGGCGGGTTCGAGCCCCACCGTTGCACAATTGTATTTATGGTGTCGTCCGTCTAGGAAGCAATGTGAAGAACAGTTTCGTGGACGTTAAATCTTGGCTGAGGGTCAGCCCGCAGTAGTAGTAGTAGTAGTAGTAGTAGTTGTTGTTGTTGTTGTTGTTGTTGTTGTTGTTGTTGTTGTTGTTGTTGTTGTTGTTGTTGGTGTTGTGTGTTGTTGTTGGTGTTGGTGTTGTTGTTGTTGTTGATGTTTTTGTTGTTGTTGTTGTTGTTGTTGCCGCCATTGTCACGGCTGGTGTCACAGCCGACAGTGATCTCGTCCTGCAACTCGTCGACTTGATGTCGTACTATTTGATCTGTCCTCTCGCTGCCCGAAAAACGTGAGAGCAGACGCGAGCAGCAAAATCGTCGGAGGATTTGATGCCGACGCATCAATGGGAAGATGGGCCGGTCTACGTTGTCACGTTCTGTACACAGTACGCGACGCGTCGCTCCGGGTGACTGTACTTCTCCTGCGTCGTCGTTGTTTGGTGCTCCGTGCTAGCTTATTTTCGTTCGGTTGCGCCGCTGCTGAGCTGACAACAGTGGTCGACCGCTCTCGTCGAATGCGCTCGTGACCTTGATATTTTATCTGTGCTTTTCTTGTCTATGCGAATCTGTAATGCTAGTCGTCGCGGCTTGTGTGCATGCGCATTGCCCTGGAGAGCAGAATTGTTCCACGTTAATTAGTGGCTAAATAATTCGCTTGTTGATGGAAGCGGAACACACGCGCGCGTCTTTTTGCCAGCGATTTCAACAATCACTGGCAAAAAGACCCGATGATGCGGGAGGAACCCTCAATTGCTCTCGCGGTCATGTTCAAGTGATTGTGCAAGATAAAATGCAGACCCTACCCCAAACTCATGTTCAATAGAATTGCAAAACGTCTTTATCAAAGTCTTCGTTTTGGAATTGCAGTAATTGCAAGCAACTTGTAAATCATGTATACTCGTACATATGTATATTGATGTTTCGTGTCGTTTAGGCCGTGTTTGCCAGGCTAGGAGTAATGTTTTTAAAAAAGTAAAGCAGAACAATCCGGTCGGTAATATATCTTTGGATATGATTATGATATTTCATATATCATTGATTTTGCTTTTAGTGTGCCGCGACCGACTGAAACTATTTCTAATACGTTCATCACTATGATTCATTAGAGCCAATCAAAAGTTGCACAAATGATTTTACTTTGATTGTTTACCGCTTTTTTATTAAAAAAAAATAATAAGTGTATTCATATCTTCTGTGGGCGCTACAAAATTATTTGCTAATGGACTTGTTCGATGGCTTAGCTCGATGACGACTCAGCCGCCGTACCGAAACTTGACTTGAAGTGTCGTAGGTGTTGAAGCTACATTGAAGGTATTATCACGGAGAATTAAAAAGCAACCTTCTCAAAATAATGTTTTCAATTATAGGTGTTGGAGCGAAGTAGGGTGTCTTGACGCTCTTCACATACACGAAGCGAACATAATGAAGACCGGTGCGTGTCTCCTGTTGCTGCTCTCTGTCCTGGTGTCGGCTGTGATCTCTGCAGGTATGCTCACATATATATGACTCGCCAATATATATATATATATATATATATATATTTGGTTTACACCCCGTTAAGAGTTAAATAAAAATTGTAATCATATATATACATTAAAAAAAACATTTAATTAAAGAAACTTGCTCTACTGACTGAACTCCGTACAGCTGATACTTAAAACGGTCATGCTGTATACCACCGAGGAGTCAACAATATTGTAGATTGTAGATCTACATGAAGCGATTGTGTTGGTGGCTGGTGTTTGTAAGTTAATTACCGCAACACGTACCACTGTAAAGTACTATAACGACTAAATGTGACCTACTCGTGTATGTCACGAGTTGCGCGATTGGAGGCCAAATACAATACATATAACCAATACATTTTTGGCGTGGTCGTTTACGTCTCGTGGCTTTCTTTCCCGTGCAGATTGGTGCCCGGGAGTACCGGAAATCAAGATGTGTACTGCTCCGATTCGTTATGACTGCCATACTGAGCCCGCGACCCACAGATGCCCTGCTGACTCGGTGTGTTGCGTTAACGAGAACTGCGACGGCGTTTGTCGTAAACGCAATGGAGTTTACACAGAAGCACTTACAAGTCATGTTAACAAAACAAACGATCATTAGAGAATAAGACGGAGGCGATACAGAGGCATTTTCTCACGGGGCTGGCTGAAAGCGAAGATTTGTTTTTTCATGGATTTGTAAGGCTAATATGGCTACTTCTTCTCTCGGTGGAACGGCAGTACAATACGTATTTATGTTTCATAGTAACATAAACTATTTTGTACATACTCTATTTGAGTGAAATAAATATGATTGATTGATTGATTGGTAAGGCTTATATGTTCATGCACGTTTTTTCATGTCATGGCCGATTTTTTAGTCCACTCCGGCATTCGCCTTGTCTAAATTGGGGACTTTGAAAACCAATTTATGAGTGGCCGGTCCGAGTCTCGAACCCGGGCCTCCCGAATGCAGAGCAAAGGCTTGCCACTAAGCCAGCTTGCTCGCTTAAATAAAAACCAATACCGAAAAATGCACCTCTGTTTTCCTTTCTGTTTGAACTCATACGCAACGGCAGTGCTATAACATCAACAGCGGCTAACAGTATTGTCGGCCACTAGCGGAAATGGTCACTGTGGCAGTATTAGTATTAAAGTGTTTACGGTGCCGAATGTCTCATCGCAAGCCTAAGTGTGAGGATGCTGTTCTAGACCAACCAGACTCTAGGCAAGTGTTGTTTGACGCTGAATGAACAGTTGCATACGTACGGGTTCACTTTTTCTACCGCGGTTTTCTTAGCAGCAGAGGTTTTCCTCTCTCTTCTTTCTCCCACTCCCTTAAAGTGTTTTCATCACTTCCTCAACAAACTTTTTGCTATGCAAAATGATCGAAGTTTTCGAGAATGCGCGCCACGTGTGGCGAAAAATCGTCGGTGTATGCTAGGAGCTAAATCGTGAAGTACTGGCAACAGGCAGCATAACCGAGGTGGCGATGCAAATGTTTATCAGCTAAACGGCTACGGTTTGATCCGCAGCAAACCTCACCTTGTGAAACAAATTTAGTATGCCAACCAAGCACTGTCTTCAAGTGGAAGAAGCTAACCTCGCCACCAAAGAGCAACGCCGAATTTCAGGAGAAGACATCAGATGATAGATTTGTGAGTGTGACATCTCGAAGAAAAAAAGAACCCTCACAAGGGAACAACAAATTCTTAAGCAACTTAAGAACTCATCGATGGGATATGTGGGTGCGTTCAAAATGTCAATAAAAGAAAAGAAACGTTGGAATGTACCGAAACGGAATTCCCTGAGGGTTGATTGCTAACAATATACAAGCTGATTTTTTGAACCTGACCAGCTTAGGCTTTGCCACAAATGCCTATGACTCGAGCATTTGGCGGAACGGTGTTCACAACAACCACAAGTTTGCAGGAAATGCGGCACCTCATGCCACCTTACTGTAAGCTGTACCAGCAGGCGCGGTGTACCAATTGTCGGGGCACGCATCCTTCCGAGCCGCCTTCGTGCCCCCGAGAGCCAGGAGGCGAATCAGACCCGCAGGGCCAGTTCGGGGCGGCTTTAGTGCAAGCTTTAGAACCCCTCCTGCAGCTTTTGTCACCGTTGGAAAACCTCAAACGTATAATGCAATAATAATGCAGCACGACCCCAACAGCATATCCAGTGGCGGGTCAACTGGGTTGACGACACACTCACAGCAAACAGCTAGTCCTCTATGCAACAGACAGACAATATACACGAAGAGGGTTCACGAGGCATATAGCAACCAAACATCCATCAGCCTCTTTTACCTCATTCGCAATTTCCCCCACACCAATCGACAACAACACACAGCAGACCGCCCGCATCATCGAAGGTATCCAGGGTGTAGCGAAAAGGTTAAGACTGTTAAGAATTGTCCCAAAACCCGTAAGGAAATAGGCAGCGGAGGCATTGGCAAATGTTCTCTCGGGGGTCGTAGTCGATAATAACGAACATGCAAAGTATGCGCTTTTCTCCTTCGTGCAGTGGTTCTTCGTCTTCCTCCGACCAGCAACGACGCCCAACCATTCTCTGTCATTATTCGTCATAATTTGCGGGTATTCTCCAATGGATGGTCGTAGCCCCGGCCAGTAAGAAAAACCGCACTTTTGAGAATGACCGTGTCCGCCAGCCTCCCCCCCCCGGGCTTCTGCTTCCATCTACCACGTCGGGGCGAAGAACCCCGTCGTTGATCTCGACGTCCAACGCGGGAACGCGGCATCTGTTCGGGGCACGCTGTTGAAGTGGTCCCAGCGCACTCTTTGCGAGATGGAGTAATATTTCCCGCGCACAGGTTCCCAGGAGACAATTGTCGCTCCATACATATTCTATATATATATATATATATACATACATACATAAATCACTAAAATAGATCATATATAAAGTGCGTTGCAAAACATTTGCAACTCATGTTTTTTTGGTGATAATTTCGGCTTGATTTATTTGAATGACTTTGATGAGTGTTTAAGGGCAAGATGTACATGACGAACCACGAGCATGGTGTTGATTTCGTTGCAATCTCACAATCGGTTCATACAAAAAATAAAAAAAGTGTGAAAAAACAGTGTTGCAAATTATTAGCAACAATAACATGCTAACAGCACAGCTCTTGTTTGTAAAGGATAATCAATACTACAGGTGATATACGATCCCGGGGATCAAATGTCAGGAATAATGTTTAGCTAATTCAATCGTTCTATAGCTGCAAAATATTCTACAGCTCAGTCGTTGTTCCGAACTAGCGGTGAAGCAGGACCGCTTTGGGAGTGCCACTGCACCGATCCACAGAGTACCGAGTGTTAAATTCTGACGAAAACGTGTGATACGCGAAAAGGAAGCTTATGCCGCGACTGCAACCGAAGCACATTGTCGCACGACGTGAATTTTCGCATAGATACCAAACTTGGGATAACGAGTGAAAAACATTGTCTTCTCGGATGAAAATAAATTTAATCTCGATGGCCCTGACGGCTGTCAGGTACTATTGGCATGACTTACGGAGGGAACCTAAATGGTTCTCGAAACGTGTGGCCGGTGGTGGTTCTGTGAAATATTGGGGCGCGTTTGGATATAATGGGAAGTCTGATCTAGTCGCGATTGTGGGCCGAGAGAATTCCGACAAGTACAGCGTGAAATGCTTTCCGACACGACCATGTCGCAAGATTCTAGTCGGCGTGATATGTCCGATGTGACGAGGGTTGCCAAAAACCCAATTTCCAACAAACAACCCTGTATTGACCCAGTTGGCGCGCGTCTTTCGTTGTCGACGCGTCAGATGGTGTGTTCGTAGCCTGCCTTCCTGCCTTCCTGCTCGATGACGCGCCGCTGGCGCTTCTGCGGCTGCGCTTGCGTTGACGCCATCGTCATGATGACATGACGTGTGGCGTCCGTCGTCGTCGTGGTGACATGACATATGACACAAACTGATGTCGTTTCTTATTCTTTATGTTGCATATTACGAACACGACGACACGACGACAACCGACGACGATATGTTGTGATTGATCGTGTCGTTGGTAGGTTTGCTGGCTTAGTGAGCCGCCGACATCCTGGCCGGGCCAGACAGGGACTGTCTCGCGCCGAAGTTGACTGCCCCCATGATTCAATCAACTATCCGCATTTCGTGCTGTGATAATAAGTGTATATAGATATAGCTTATATATAGATAGGTATATTATGATATTATATATATATTATATATATTTATATATATAATATATATTATATATATATATATTATATATATATATATATATATATATATATATATATATATATATATATATATATCATATATATATATATATATATTATATATACAGGTAGTTCCCGTAAGTTCTTAGAATGAGCTTTTTAGAATTCGAATTTTGGCGCGCTTTCACCGCTAATAGGAACTGCAACTTTTCGACTGCTAGCACTCAAAATATTATGGTGATTGGCCGTTGCGATTTCGTTTGATAGCTTTTCCCGTGCAACGTATCGGCGTGATTTTTAAAAATGAAGAAAAAATAGTTTCGAGTGGTTATCAAGCATTTTTATTTCAAAGGTTGGAATGCGACCCAAGTATAAATTGAGTTTGACGAGACGTACAGTGACTCTGCGCCATGTTTTGCCACTGTTTCCAACTGGATTAATGTGTTAAAAAGAGGTCGCAGGAGCACCGAGGATGAACTACGTCCAGGAGGCCAAAAAACGGCTACTGATGAGGAAAACGTAGAGAAAGTGCGAAAAATTATTGGCACAGATAAGCGAATGAACATTAAGGAAATAGCGGAGGCATTAGGGATTAGTTTAGGCAGTGTGCATTTTATCCCACACGAAAACTTGAAGATGAAAGAGCTTAGAGCAAAATGGCTGCCGTATTTGCTCAACCAAGGCCAAAAAGACGCGCCTGTTTTGGCTTTACAGCGAAATTTGGCCAAGATGTCGAACAATCTGTCGGATTTTTGGTGCAGATTCATGACCGTCGATGAAAGCCGGGTTCATCACTACACTCCCGAGACCCAAGAAGCATCTTGCCAATGGTGTGCACCTGATGAAGGACCTCCGAAGAGGGTGCGGACAACGGCATTGACCGGAAAGGTGATGGCTACAGTTTTTTAAGACCAACGTAGAATAATGCTGGTCGACTACCTTGAGAGCTGTAAAACGATCACAGGAGAATATTATGCAAGACTGTTGGACTGCCTTTAGCAAGAACTCATCGTGAAACGGCCCGCTTTGCAGAAGAAGGTTGTCCTGTTTCACCAGGACAATGCTCCTGCACACAAGTCCCGGCAAGCATCGGCAAAACTGGCCCAACTGAGGTTCGAACTTATTGAACAACCTTCCTATTCTCCAGACCTGGCCCCCTCTGATTATTTCCTCTTCGAACATTTGAAGAATAGTCTCGGTGGAAAGCGTTTTTTCCAGCAATGAAGAGGTTAAGGCTGCTGTCAATGCCTATTTTCAGTCTAAAGACGCGGAATTCTACTTAAGAGGTATAAAAGCTCTGAAATATTGGTGGGAAAAGTGTATTGAGCATCTCGGGGAGTATATCGAATAAGATAAATTTAAAAACATGATTTGGAAAATTCTTGGTTTTCATTCTAAGAACTTGTTGAACTACCTGTATTTATATATATATATATATATATATATATATTTATATATATATATATATATATGTATATATATATATATATATATATATATATATATATATTTATATATATATATATATATATATATATGTATATATATATATACAGTCACTGAAAAAAATATAGGGCCACCCATGTTTGCCACATTTCACGCATTTATTATAACCGATTGTGTAAAGATCATAATGATACATGCTCACAGAGTAACAGCGGATACTTTTATCGACATTTGGGGAATCGGGTTACCTTAACACACAAGATTTCGACATTTGGCACAGCTACGCTGCGAAAAAATTATAAAGTCACCACCAAGATGCATGTCTTAGCGAGTGAATTGAGTGGAATAACAACGTCTGGGCTCATTTCACGGCTCGGCGGAAACGAAAGCAGACCTCCTACCATATAGTCTTGTTCTTTGGCGACTCGTACTTCTCTCGAAGGATCAGCGTCTGCAAACTTGTCGTCTCCCATTTACACCGCAACTGATATGTACACTATAAATGTGCCATGTTCTAGTTCGACGTCGGTCTGAGTCGCTCATAGAAGGTGCGGTAACCCTTTTTTGATCTGTGTACGTTGTGTGTGTATGTATGTATTTAGACTTATATACATATAAAGGTGCATGAACATATGTGCACATATTTGCTGTCGTCGTCATCGTCGTCGTTGCCTATGCCCCATAGTAAGCACCCGCAAACTGTTGAACACTGAAGCGAAGCAGCAAAGAAGGCGTTACAGGACAGGTTTCGCCGTTCAGTTGTTCTCTTTCAATTATGATCGGCGGGAAGCGTGCCAAATGTCGATAAAAGTATCCGCTGTTACTCTGTGAGCATGTATCATTATGATCTTTACACAATCGGTTATAATAAATGCGTGAAATGTGGCAAACATGGGTGGCCCTATATTTTTTTCAGTGACTGTATATATATATATATATATATATATATATATATATATATATATATATATATGATTTTTTGGACAAAATTCAGAACTAACTTATGAGCAAACAAAGGCGTAATAAATTAATTGAATAATCGTGCAAACAAGTCATGCATGTGACTTGGGCTATGGTGGAGATCTGTCGGCGGAATGGCCAGTGGAAAAGACGTTTGCTAGGCCGATTGGCTTTGCAGTAGCAGCAGCAGCGCATCAATTTACGATACGTGACCCGGTCGCTCTGGATCGATCCCGAAAAGCGAGGAGAGAAGAGGAGGAGTAGCTGGACGAGTACGATTTTGCCGGACGGGTGCGACTTTGTTAAATACGACACTCTGGATGGTCGCAGACATGTTGTCGGACTGTTCTGCTCGATCCTTCTGCTCAACAACAATACTCGTTGTCGACCGACAAAAGTAGTAAGTGTAGTGGTGGTAGTAGTAAAGTAGTAGTAGTAATAGTTGTTGTGTCGAGCCCGGTGGCGTGGTGGCTTAAGTCTGCGCCTCGCAACCGGAGAAGACACATAGCAGGTGCGCGGCGGGTTTGAGCCCCACCGTTGCATATTTGTATTTATCCGGGGTCCGTCTAAGAAGCAATGTGAAAAACAGTTCCTGTGTCGAGCCCGGTGGCGTGGTGGCTAAAGTCTGCGCCTCGCAACCGGAGGAGACATGTAGGTGCGCGGGTTCGAGCCCCACCGTTGCACACTTGTATTTATGGGGGTCCGTCTATGAAGCAATGTGAAAAACAGTTCCGTGGACGTTAAATCTTGGCTGGGGGTCAGCCCGAAAACTTTACTTAGTAGTAGTAGTTGTGTCGAGCCCGTGGTGGTGGCTTACGTCTGCGCCTCGCAACCGGAGGAGACACGGGATAGGTGCGCGGCGGGTTCGAGCCCCACCGTTGCACAATTGTATTTATGGGGTCGTCCGTCTAGGAAGCAATGTGAAGAACAGTTTCGTGGACGTTAAATCTTGGCTGAGGGTCAGCCCGAAAACTTTACTTTAGTAGTAGTAGTAGTTGTTGTTGTTGTTGTGGTTGTTGTTGATGTTTTTGTTGTTGTTGCCGCCATTGTCACGGCTAGTGTCACAGCCGACAGTGAGCTCGTCCTGCAACTCGTCGACTTGATGTCGTACTTTTTGATCTGTCCTCTCGCTGCCCGAAAAACGTGAGAGCAGACGCGAGCAGCGAAATCGTCGGAGGATTTGATGCCGACGCATCAATGGGAAGATTGGCCGGTCTACGTTGTCACGTTCTGTACACAGTACGCGACGCGTCGCTTCGGGTGGCTGTACTTCTCCTTCGTCGTCTTTGTTTGGTGCTCCGTGCTAGCTTGTTTTCGTTCGGTTGTGCCGCTGCTGGGCTGACAACAGTGGTCGACCGCTCTCGTCGAATGCGCTTGTGACCTTACTATTTTATCTGTGCTTTTCTTGTCTATGCAAATCTGTAATGCTGGTCGTCGCGGCTTGTGTAAATGCGCATTGCCCTGGAGAGCAGAATTGTTCCACGTTAATTAGTGGCTAAATAATTCGCTTGTTGATAGAAGCGGAACACACGCGCGCGTCTTTTTGCCAGCGATTTCAATAATCACTGGCAAAAAGACCCGATGATGCGGGAGGAACCCCCAATTGCTCTCGCGGTCATGTTCAAGTGATCGTGCACGATAAAATGCACGCAGACCCTACCCCAAACTCATCTCCAATAGAATTGCAAAACGTCTTTATCAAAGTCTTCGTTTTGGAATTGCAGTAGCAAGCAACTTGTAAATCATGTATACTCGTACATATGTATATTAATGTTTCGTGTCGTTTAGGCCGTGTTTGCCAGGCTAGGAGTAATGTTTTTGAAAAAGTAAAGCAGAACAATCCGGTCGGTAATATATCTTTGGATATGATTATGATATTTCATATATCATTGATTTTGCTTTTAGTATGCCGCGACCGACTGAAACTATTTCTAATACGTTCATCACTATGATTTATTAGAGCTAATCAAAAGTTGCACAAATGATTTTACTTTGATTGTTCACCGCTTTTTATTTAAAAAAAATAATAAGTGTATTCATATCTTCTGTGGGCGCTACAAAATTATTTGCTAATGGACTTGTTCGATGGCTTAGCTCGATGACGACTCAGCCGCCGTACCGAAACTTGACTTGAAGTGTCGTAGGTGTTGAAGCTACATTGAAGGTATTATCACGGAGAATTAAAAAGCAACCTTCTCAAAATAATGTTTTCAATTATAGGTGTTGGAGCGAAGTAGGGTGTCTTGACGCTCTTCACATACACGAAGCGAACATAATGAAGACCGGTGCGTGTCTCCTGTTGCTGCTCTCTGTCCTGGTGTCGGCTGTGATCTCTGCAGGTATGCTCACATATATATGACTCGCCAATATATATATATATATATATATATATATATTTGGTTTACACCCCGTTAAGAGTTAAATAAAAATTGTAATCATATATATACATTAAAAAAAACATTTAATTTAAGAAACTTGCTCTACTGACTAAACTCCGTACAGCTGATACTTAAAACGGTCATGCTGTATACCACCGAGGAGTCAACAATATTGTAGATTGTAGATCTACATGAAGCGATTGTGTTGGTGGCTGGTGTTTGTAAGTTAATTACCGCAACGCGTACCACTGTAAAGTACTATAACGACTAAATGTGACCTACTCGAATGTCACGAGGTGCGCGATTAAAGGCCAAATACAATACATATAACCAATACATTTTTGGCGTGGTCGTTTACGTCTCGTGGCTTTCTTTCCCGTGCAGATGTGTGCCCGGGAGTACCGGAAATCAAGATGTGTACTGCTCAGATGCGTTATGACTGCCATACTGAGCCCGCAACCCACAGATGCCCTGCTGACTCGGTGTGTTGCGTTAACGAGAACTGCGACGGCGTTTGCCGTAAACGCAATGGAGTTTACACAGAAGCACTTACAAGTCATATTAACAAAACAAACGATCATTAGAGAGAATAAGACGGAGGCGATACAGAGGCATTTTCTCACGGGGCTGGCTGAAAGCGAAGATTTGTTTTTAATGGATTTGTAAGGCTAATATGGCTACTTCTTCTCTCGGTGGAACGGCAGTACAATACGTATTTATGTTTCATAATAACATAAACTATTTTGTACATACTCTATTTGAGTGAAATAAATATGATTGATTGATTGATTGGTAAGGCTTATATGTTCATGCACGTTTTTTCATGTCATGGCCGATTTTTTAGTCCACTCCGACATTCACTTTGGGGTCTAAATTGGGGACTTTGAAAACCAATTTATGAGTGGCCGACCCGGGTCTCGAACCCGGGCCTCCCGAATGCAGAGCAAAGGCTTGCCACTAAGCCAGCTTGCTCGCTTAAAAACCAATACCGAAAATGCACCTCTGTTTTCCTTTCTGTTTGAACTCATACGCAACGGCAGTGCTATAACATCAACAGCGGCTAACAGTATTGTCGGCCACTAGCGGAAATGGTCACTGTGGTAGTATTAGTATTAAAGTGTCTACGGTGCCGAATGTCTCATCGCAAGCCTAAGTGTGAGGATGCTGCTCTAGACCAACCAGACTCTAGGCAAGTGTTGTTTGACGCTGAATGAATACGTACGGGTTCACTTGTTCTACCGCGGTTTTCTTAGCAGCAGAGGCTTTCCTTTCTCTTCTTTCTCCCACTCCCTTAAAGTGTTTTCATCATTTCCTCAACAAACCTTTTGCTGTGCAAAATGATCGAAGTTTTCGAGAATGCGCGCCACGTGTGGCGAAAAATCGTCGGTGTATGCTAGGAGCTAAATCGTGAAGTACTGGCAAAGGCGGCATAACCGAGGTGGCGATGCAAATGTTTATCAGCTAAACGGCTACGGTTTGATCCGCAGCAAACCTCAACTTGTGAAACAAATTTAGTATGCCAACCAAGCACTGTCTTCAAGTGGAAGAAGCTAACCTCGCCACCAAAGAGCAACGCCGAATTTCAGGAGAAGACATCAGATGATGGATTTGTGAGTGTGACATCTTGAAGAAAAAAAAGAACCCTCGCAAGGGAACAACAAATTCTTAAGCAACTTAAGAACTCATCGATGGGATATGTGGGTGCGTTCAAAATGTCAATAGAAGAAGAGAAACGTTGGAATGTACCGAAACAGAATTCCCTGAGAGATGATTGCTAGCAATATACAAGCTGATTTTTTGAACCTGACCAGCTTAGGCTTTGCCACAAATGCCTATGACTCGAGCATTTGGCGGAACGGTGTTCACAACAACCACAAGTTTGCAGGAAATGCGGCACCTCATGCCACCTTACTGTAAGCTGTACCAGTCAGGCGCGGTGTACCAATTGTCGGGGCACGCATCCGTCCGAGCCGCCTTCGTGCCCCCGAGAGCCAGGAGGCGAATCAGACCCGCAGGGCCCTTTGATGAATGTTTAAGGGCAACATGTACATGACGAACCACGAGTATGGTGTTGATTTCGTTGCAATCTCACAATCGGTTCATACAAAAAATAAAAAAAGTGTGAAAAAACAGTGTTGCAAATTATTAGCAACAATAACATGCTAACAGCACAGCTCTTGTTTGTAAAGGATAATCAATACTACAGGTGATATACGATCCCAGGGATCGAATGTCAGGAATATTGTTTAGCTAATTCAATCATTCTATAGCTGCAAAATATTCTACAGCTCAGTCGTTGTTCCGAACTAGTGGTGAAGCAGGACCACTTGGGAGTGCTATTGCACCGATCCACAGTGTACTTACGTGTACAATACGAGTGTTAAGTTCTGACGAAAACGTGTGATACACAAAGGAAGCTTATGCCGCGACTGCAACCGAAGCACATTGTCGCACGACGTGCATTTTCGCATAGATACCAAACTTGGGATAGCGAGTGAAAAACATCGTCTTCTAGGATGAAAATAAATTTAATCTCGATGGCCCTGACGGGGTTCTCGAAACGTGTGGCCGGTGGTGGTTCTGTGAAATATTGGGGCGCGTTTGGATATAATGGGAAGTCTGATCTAGTCGCGATTGTGGGCCGAAAAGAATTCCGACAAGTACAGCGTATCGTCGGTTTCCAGTTAGAATCCCATTTCAGAAGAATTAGGGGACCTGACGCAGTTTTTCAACAAGACCTTTTGACTGGCCGACATTGAGTCCAGACCTAAATCCAATCGAAAATGTTTGGGGTCATTTGATGAAGCAGATTTGCGCAAATAATCGACAATATGATAATTTGTCGGACCTTAAAAAAGCTGTCCAGCAAGCATCGACTGGTATTCCACTTTCGTACTTTTAACAGCTCATTAACTCTAAGAAAGATCGAGTTTACGATCTGACTCAGAAGAAGGGGCAAAAAACCCGTTTCTAGAATAGAATACGTAGTATTAAATAAGTCATACACACCTACTAAGAATCGAATACTCCGTAAGGCGTTATTGTTGCTAATATTTTGCAACACTGTTATTTCACATTTTTTTATTTTTTGTATGAACCGATTGTGAGATTGCAACGAAATTAACACCATACTCGTGGTTCGTCGTGTACATTATGTTTTTAAAATGTCAAATAAATCAAGCCGAAATTATCACACAAAAAACATGAGTTGCTAGTTTTTTGCAACCCACTTTATATATATATATATATATATATTAAATTTAAAATTACTAACTATGTATGCGCCGGTCCGTTGTCCTGATGGAGGATACAAGAGTTGTGTGGCCAGCTTGCGTCGGACGGTCTCGCACAGGCTTCTTAATTTTTTGCAGTAGCAATGCTTAGTGTAAAAATAAACCTTGAGTTAAAGACTATATATATATATATAAAGACCCTGAATTTTTTCGATCGATTTTCTCTTTAGAAGCACTACTGAAAGGACTGAGCGTTGGTCTTGATGTCGTTGACATATAATCATAACTTCGCTTGTGTAATTACTCTTTAAAGCAGTCTAGGGTCTTCTGCTACCGCGCGAAATTTCAATTCAAACAATTCCGGCCGAGTGTTCATTTCTTTAAAATTCAGCATTTTTGGAACGGATTTGCTGCCAGTCTTTTGATGCATAAAATATCAGTCAATACAGCTACTACTGATCTATGAGACTGACATTGATTCGACATTTGTAGAGTATCATATCAAGAACGGATTCTTCTGTTATTAACGCAAAAGGCCTTTTCGAACAGAAGGATTGTCTTCGACTCCTTAAAAATCGCCGAACCTCGTATTTTTTTCACTTCTTTGAACCAAACTCAAATAGCCAAATTCATTCGTACGCGTTGACCTTTACACCCGGACTCAGCCTCAGCGGGGTACCTAAAACTGTTGCGACGTTGTCCCCTTGGAAGTCTAGGAAGTGCTCCTATCGCAGGCATGCTCTTAGATCTCTTCTCCTTTGTGCCGAAAGCACAAAGTGTTGTTCTATATTTAATCAATTAGTTCCCCGGTTGGGGGACTGGTCCTAAATGTTTTAAATGTAAAAAGGCGGAAATAGCGAAAAGTCGCTTACCGCTTATGTGGTTAGGTGGAGCAGTTGTCAACTGCAACAATGTCAGTGCCATAAAAGCCTTAGCCCAATAAATCAGGCTGCGTACCGTTTTTTGTTACAGCCTCTAACAAGAATGGTCGGATTGGAAAAAGATGGTGCAGACGCGTGATTGGTAAACTGTAGACTGCTTGCCAAAAGTTTTCATTGCGCTCACCACGAGCAGCTCCAAAGCGTCTTTGAAGTCATGGATTCTCCACCACAACAAAGCGCCAGCCTGTCGGGCTAACGCGACCATGCGTGCGACGAAGACTGCTTGCGATTCTACGTGTCTTTCAGTACAAAATGGCAGTCGGTGCAAGTTCGGCCACGTATCAACACGGGGTATGACAATATGACTCTAAGGGCTGTTTGTTTACTATTTATTTATTAAACCTACCAAATAGCGTATGACACGGAAAGTCAATTATCTTATACAGCAAGGAACAATATGACACTAAAAACACAGTGAAAAAAAAATTGCATATACTCAACGTATTCTAAAAGTTCCTAAATTAACACGGACACATAAAGTAGCACCTTTCATTTTCCTGCTCTTGTACTAAAACAAAGGCCTTACGGAACGCGTTTGAAGACGTTCAAAGCTAATTAAGCCAAATTTTTAACGCAAAGGGCATGTAATGTAAAATACCTGTAATACTCTAAGATTACATTAGTAGCATGAATTCCTCACTTATGGTGGCAAAGGAAATCCGTATCTGGCTTTGCAGCGGTATCATGCACTTTGTCGAACAGAACATTGCTTTTTCTACAGGAATAGAATGGCGAATATGGCCGGAGACTCAGGCAGAGGAATTTGTTTTAGAACGGCCTTCACTGCTGTTACTCAAGTGCTGTCAAACCATTACTGCTGCATTTAAATGAAGCTGAAGTCGGTCACGTTTGCTTACCGTTAGTGCCTTATCACAAATTGAGTCGACGCTTTCCAGACTACTCTTGCTCTCATTCATTTTCTTCTCATTCAGTCTGAGATTAGCAAAGGATGGCACGTGCCTCACCACTACTGCTGAAAATTCAATAGTTGTATAACACCTCATCGAGTTGTTCGTCCCATCAAGTCCTCAGCCGACTTAAAATGCGTCGTATTTATGACAGCTAACGAAGCTTGGAATTCGTATGTGTGTGTGTTTAGGTGTGGGTTAAACATCATTAACCACGTACCAATAGACGAGCCGTAATTTGCGCCTGCCGCTCGAGAGATGACCGTGGCCAGTACAGCTGGAAAATGTCGATACGCCGCAATACCTCACCGATCGTTTGCTCGTGTTCCTGCGTCTCAATGCGTAACGGAAATAACAATGATGGCTCGTGCCGGCTTGTTGATGGCCACCGAACGTGACGCCGCCACGCGTCTGTAACAGAAGCGAACCCCAGAGTCGTCAATTAAATGACAATTGACGTCATCAACAGCCAAAAAAGTACAAAAAACAAAGCAAATTAAAGAATAAAAAAAGCGCAGAATTAATTTAATGCAGCTCTTAGCCATTCGAATAATAAGAGTAAATAAAGGTCACCAAATGTGCGGATTTGGTCATCGCAAGAGTTACATCTCTACCAAGCGTATATATTCAGATCAGCTATTTGAGAGAAATTCATTTTACGACCTTTGCAGTAGTACGACAGGTTGGTGACTGTTTGAATAGAGATATTCACATTCATTCCTAAAGGTAAATTTAGTACAGTAACAGGGTAAGAATAGTTTATCTATATAACTTCGCTATGCTATTACTTTAGAGTGGACAACTGTCTCCGCGCGAACATGTGGTCACGGGTTCTCTAACCCGGGGCTAGCCCAGTTTAACAATGTGCCCTGAGCAGACGCTGCAGTGTCTCGTTGAATGTCAAGCAACAGCCTCTGACGCAAGAATTCGGATGCTCTCGAGTTTCCTGTCGAAAGATTAAGGCTTCTACTTACGCGCCGAATCAGCTTGAGCAAATCGGGCCTGCAGCTCCCATAGTCTCGAACGCCAACAGACAGAAAATGCGTGCGAATATTCAAAGCTAGAACAATTTCTGCATTTTTAGACTCAGGTAATCTGGAAGCACGACCTGCTTGGTTCGTACCTGCACCATCGAAGGGGCTGATTAATCAGTTACAGTTGCGTATTAAACAAGCATGCGGTCACGCTAAAAAGGTGTCAGAGTCAGATCGTCAGGTCTTTTTCCATAGACCCGAGAAATCCAGAACGCACGGTAAGCCGGCAGATCGCAGTGCGCGACTAAAGGTGTCATTTAAAAAAGATTGACGTACCTGTCGGCCTAGATTCAAGGCGAATGACAGGCCATGATGGGCCAACGCTTCCACAAAATCACCACAACGGCATCGGTGGGGCACGACTAGGTCAACATCAAGTTGCAGCCCTGCGCCTATGCGCGTCGTCCGCCGTCCGAAAGAGTCCCGATTCGTGTACAGTAAGGGCGTGTAATCAAGCCCCAGTCCCTTGGCTACTAATAGCTCGGAGCCTGGCTCTATCAGCTCGAAGCCGGAAGGCGCTCTATTGATTAGGTTTGTTAGTCGGAAGGCGCTCTATTAATCAGGTTTGTTAGTCGCTTTTCTTGTAAAGGGGCTGTCCAACTGCCCTGGTTTGCCTTATCATTAGGAGAATAACGAGGACAATTTGTCGGTCAGCCTTTGAAGTTCAACGCTATGAGCATTCCACCCATCACTATCCAATATTGCCGTAACACTGTCCGCCCCCTAGGTCACTGTCGATACGATTGCGGGTCCTGCCATCATGACCGCATCCGGCGCACTTAGGCTTCGTAAAGAAACGGGGAGCATTACTTGTTTTGCAACCGCGGTCAGCATTTTTTGCATGCTCTCTAAAATATCTAAGCGAAGTCCATTAAATGGATGTAAGAGTTCTGAAGATTTAAGAAGGAATAGGCCGCAGTGAGCCCTCAATTGGTACAGTCTGCCTGTGGCAATGTCAAGTTTGTCTTTTCGACTGGCTAATGCCTTTGCAATGCCGTCCGGCCTTAAGGGTACACCTAGCAGCTCCAGGTTAACCTTCTCCACTACCTGAAAGCCCAGGTATAAGTAAAAAAGAACAGGTTTATCTAATGGCTCAACTTCGTTGTGGGCTGTGACATATACTTCGCATTAATTCGGGTTCAGTGTCGGGCCGCCAACCGCACTTGAGTCAATTTCCGAATGTTGTCAAGTACGGTTGGGATATCCCCGGCCAGAACCCCGTCATCCAAGTACTAGACATTAAGGAGAGACTGCAGTGACTCCACCAATTCTTTGATACACAAACAAAAAAGTGGAGGACCCAAGGGATCTCCCTGCTGGAGACCTGCCTGCGATAGCATAGCGTTATGAGGCATTACCACATGGGATGGTTGTAAATCATAGGCCAGGCTCGTTTTGTAAAACAGTAATGGTGCCCCCGACTTGACGGCTCGACGCAAACGTCTGGTCTTTCCAGATGCCATTGAAAGCGTTTCGGAGGCTCAGTTTGACAATTACCGTGGGCATTTTGTACGATTGTAAAAATGCACGGGCACAGTGGACTACTACCTCTGTACACCCAGGGGTAGCGAATTCTAGCTGGTATTGCCCAAGAGTTGCTGAAATAACTTCCCTATTATTGTAACAGCCGATTTTGGCCGCCAATCGGCGAAGGACTGAGGAACAGGCCATCAGACGTAATGAGCTGCTTATTTATTTAATACAAACATTGTAGGTCCGATGAGTGATAAAAGACAAGAAGGGGGCGAGTCCTATCTAAGGACGTCAACCACTGTGGCAATGGCGTCAGCTAGTCGACCGGCTGTGCTTTCTAGTGCATCAGACAACAAGTCCTGCAACAAACGGGGTCTTATGAAGGCAATGCCGGCGGCCGAGCTTTCGCTGAAGGTTTTCATTGCGAGGTTCACGCGAGGTTGGAGGAGGCAGCGTGACTGCTGGGGGTGTGGGCATGGAATAAAAGGCGCCGCGGTCTTGGCGATATGCCTCTAAGAACTGCTGCGTAGGAAGGTTTGGCGTTGTTAGAACAACCAGGTTGTACGTTTTCTGTGACGTGCTGTGACTTTAGGCCCCTCCGTAATGAATGCAGTCGGGTACGCTGCCTTAACTTACTAACTCTCGCCTCCATTATATGAGTGATTAAAATATTTTTTTATTTAAATACATGTATGCATATCTGCGTATAAATATGTAGTACAACGTAGAATGGTTTCGGATTTTTTGGGTTATTTGAGAAATTTACATTTACATAATGGCTTTATTAACCGATGGTTAGTTCACAATAATGCGCGTACAGAAAAAGCACACATTCACATATACATATATTCATCACGGTACTAAAACTCGAGTCAACGGAACTCTATCGCATTGTTGAAGGTGATATAAGTCACACTGTCTCCCGCAGAGTTTGCACAAGCATAACGAGGAAATTTAATGGAACTTCTCTCGAATACAGATCTTCATGTGGAAGCCATGTACAGCAAATCGTGCAATTAGATGTCTATTCTCATAGTTGCAGCGTTAATTGAGAAATGTATTTCATGTATACCTCAGCCAGTCATACTTGCTTTAAAACGTAGAGTAATTTGCTGCCGTTATTTGTTTCTCAGCCTTTCTGATGCTTAAGACCACGTCCTTACAATCACGCTATACACAGATAGCTTAATCTTCTTAGCATAAAGGCCTGCTTTTGCAACGGTGTGGGGCCCTGTGTCTTGCTTCGATCATGACTTGTGCGAACCACGTTGCTGTAGACGATCCACTTCATCGTCGACTAGAGCCACGTGTCCTTAAAAAATAGCGATGCAGTTTGTCCTTTTCAAGTCTAGCGCGTAGAGCGCAGGTGTTATCAATGCTTATTATAATTTATTGTGTTTATTTTCTGCATATTACACTATGTATGTGGGGCACATATTACGGAAGATTAGCTAAGCCAATGTGCCTAGCGGATGTCTTTTGTGATTATCACGTGTCCGCTTCGTCTAGGCTAGGCCGAGACCACTTCAGAAGTGTGCCCCGAACGGAGGCCGCGTTTCCGCGTTGTACAAATACGTCAAAAAGCAGACTTTGTTTAAAAAAGGACGACAATCTGCGATCACCGGTTGACAGATTCAACAACGTGCTGGCTTTGCGGATCAGCTGTCCGGTCCAAACAACAGGAGCACCCAAGGTTTCAAACGCGAGAGAGCAGAATTCGTACAAATATCCAAGTGATGAGTATTTTCTTTGCTTGCTGGTCTCTGCAAGGTGGGCTGCATAGCCAGCTTCGGATGCGCCGCCACCGACCATAGATAGTAGGTGTTATCGAGGCATTTTGTGAGCAAATAAAACATACTATGTTGAAGGCTGAAGGATTCTACAAACAGTACCAAAGAGAATATGTCTTTATAGGCGAGATAGCAATATGGGGTATTCAAACAAAAGATTTTAATAAAATTATGTAAATAAATGAATTGTATACTCTTTATATGTATAAGTAACCACACACGTATATATACATATATATATAAATATATATATATATATATATATATATATATATATATATATATATATATATATATTTCCACATCAATGCGCGTCTATGCGGTCTACCTACCAGCTGCAAAGTATAGACGAATGGTAGCGCCATTTCCCGGCAGTGATGAGACCCAGCAGTAACAATTTATTCCACGAATCCGCTTGTATGATACCTGTAACGAGTTTTAGCATAAGTTTAACTAAGTGTCGCTAAAATTTACGTTCAATGCAGCAGCGGTCATTTGACGGTAGTAGTAGTAGTAGTGTTATGCCACTGGTATGAAGAGATCGCACTAACGCTTTCCATAACGACCGTCAAGAGGTTAATGCACGCGTTATATATATATATATATATATATATATATATATATATATATATATATTCCAGGAAGCGGTAGGTTTACGGCATACCTCCAGGCCTCTTGGAATATCGCCCAGTACCGAGGTTAGCAGGATTCTAAGAGAATTACCCTAGGATAATCTGAGCGAGGGTTACAGCATCGGCAAGATGAGTATTCTATATGATCTGCATGTGTTGAGCAGCTCCACCATTTATGATCACTTGTCGTTCGTGTGAGGTGTCATTCAGACGACCGCTTTAGAATCGGCAGAAACACGGCAACGTTCATTTGGTTTGAAGTACCCGTTGTAAAGAAATTTAGAAATGCTTTGCACGCTGTCATTTTTGAAACATTGTTGTCCCTTAGGTATATTTGTCGTATTTTTTGTCAAGACATTTTCTAAACGTGGGCCTGAATAGTCAACGGAAGTTTGTGACTTGCGTTTTTCAGCTGGCACTAAGAGTATACTTCGAGAATTGACAATCAAACAAGTGATATTAAGGTTGCGACATAGACGGGACCGCCTCCAATATATGGGTCGAGGCAGAGGTGATATTTACATTGAACTTCGCACGTGCCATCTTGCATCAAACGTCAGTCTTTATTTGTATCTTTTTGTATTTATTATGAGTGCACTGATTACCATTTATGGCAAATCTACCTAGTAGGTCATTCTGCAAGCGTGCGAGCAAAGTTGATTCGGCATGCTGTAGAAGTTTATAGCAATAGGAGCGTTTTAGTGATCTCACTCGACTTGAAGGATATCAGCGTAAGAAGAAGGATGTCTATCACTCTTACGCTGATGACCACTTCTATGATACTTGTATCAATCTTTCCAGCAAACCCCTGCAGAAGCTACAATATTCCCTGAAGGAAAAAAGTTTGCAGGTTCCTTCTCTAGATCAATTTCTTGAGCTTTTACAGTGCTTGTATTCGCCTTTATGCCATTTTCAGCACATACGACTAATTCTGCTTCCCCTTGAGTGTATTCCCTAGAGGCGCAACGTGGCAGGGTTGTCAACTTCTAATAACGTTTGCAAAGACGCGCTTTAACAGCTCTATACAGTTAAATCTAGCAGGGTAAGATTATTTTTGTCTCATGTGGTCTCACGTTCGCCCCCATAATGTATATATAATAGTCTGCCTCTTGAGATCTTCCAGAAAATCACATTTTCTATACTTTGGTTTTGAAACTTTTTCAGTCTGTGGTAAACGTGCATTTAAAGCACTGCAATGGGTCTTATATTTGTATACACAAATTTCTGCCGTTTTAGGACCAAGCTGACCTTTGATGTGAAGTGCTTTCGCTGGCTTCAGCAATAATGATAAGCTCTGCATATTTGGAAGCCCCATAACAATTTGCCCAACGCCTAATTTGATCGTAACAATTGCTGTAAGTTTGAAAACATCGAATTATGGAAAACTGAATATAAGCTCAAGAATTCGCTACGAGACTTGCAGAGCTATTTACTTGTTTGAACAACCGCGGATAACATGATGAGTAACGCACGATGCAGATATCTGAGTCTCGTAAACGCTGCACCTACCTGTTTGAGATTGGTGGCGCGCAAAGTTGCCAGAATTCCCGTTGGACCCAGCACAAACTCCCGATCGCGAGAGTTGCCAACCGCATACAAAAACGTTGACGAATTGTTCTCTAAATTAAGAACTGTGCAATTTTCTGAAATATTAAAAATGCAGCGTAATGTTGCAACTAGTCTCATATATATATATATATATATATATGTACGTGAAACTTCTATCAAACATTTTGATTATTAGAGCGAACGTGCTTAATTGGAATAATAACACGCTGTCTAAACAAGTAAGCGTGCAAATTCTATTGCGATAATTCTATTGCAGAAATGGTATTTTAAAGTAATCAGATTGCAGATTTGTCAAAAGGAATAACATGATTTAGTGACATGATAAAAATATAATCTGGCCATAAAGCAGAACAATTTAAGGCTTATGTTCTCGCATACAAATGTATCCGCATATCTCTACACGTATGATTGGCATGTTATCGAGATGATGCTATGCGAGATATATATATATATATATATATTTATATAGGTTAGGCTTTCTTATTTACCATGATCGCTTTGTATAAGTGTCTTCGGCTTCGTCTTGCCATAGAAAAAGTACGACGTGCTGGCCTTGTCCGCAAAATACAGTGCATGTACACCTTCACTCGCATCGTGAAACTCTTCAACGAATGTCAGTCGATTCGGGTTACCGTTGACCAGCTCGCTAAACTCAACACGTGCAACGTAGCTTCCGTTACGCACCTCAGTCTGCACGGCCTTCAGAACGTCGGTAATATCTATGTACACAAAGCAGCAATTATGAACGTATTTAACAACGGCGTTACGTAAGACAAACGTCATGCGATACTACATATGATGCGATAATATAAAAAGCACAAACAATACATTGGGTAAACCATGCTCATTTATATATGTACACGCATACGTTTATAAATGTACATAAGCACGTACGTCTATAGATTGTTGTATATAAAGCCACACACAATATATGCACAGTAAAAAAAGTGTTTGCTAACGGATTATAAACTGGGGGTCTGTTAAAGAGGTTTGGGTAAAATGTGTGGGCAGCAGACGCAGAGATAATTGCTAAATCATGAAAATATATTTGACTATGAAAATTGTTCCTTCTTTTATTCTACAACTTCTGATTTATTGTATTGATCTACTTATATACTACTTCTACAGCTTCTTAAAACGTTTAGTCAGCTTCTCAATCTTGTTGTTACAGAAGTCTTTTACATTTTTTGCGTGTGAGATTCGAGGAAATATTGCCGTCAATAAAAGACAGAATTTTAGATGTACCGAAAACAATGATAACTGCCGCAGCGACAAGTAAGGTTGTTTTCCGTACATCTAAAGTCTCTCTCACCGCATTGAATCTCAGCCGCAACGGCACAGGGGACTACCCCTTGATGCAAATGCAATAGTAATCAGACCTAGTGGGTAAGTTTCATCGTATTTTATTTTGACGTTACTGACTCCCTCCGCCACATCATTAAACAGCGCTGGGGTTAAATATGGCATTCTGCTCGTGTGCCGTCAGTGTATTAGTGCGGCTACTATGCTTAGTTTTGAGCGGTCGAACAAAGCGACTGTAGTTTCACAGTTTGTATATATTGTAAATGTAGGGGCCAACAGACACTAACCTACATGTAGGTAGGCAAGCACAAGGCTCCATGTATCTACGCGCGGCGTGTCTAAGTTTATGCCTACGGTGAGGCAAACCGTAGCCTACTGAAAGTTAATAATAAATAATATATACAAAGGGGCCATTCAGTAGCACAAAGGGGCCATGTTCTCGCCCTAAAATAGATGGAACACTTTGGTGGCGCGCTTGGGAGCTAACTGGTTAATCCACGTCTGGTAAAAATATTTTTTGTAAAAAGGCCTACGTAAAAATGCAATATTGAAAGAAGCTAGACACTTTCCAAAAGGAGACACAACTAGGCGACATCCGCCGGCCACTGCAACATAGCGTAGACAAAAATTCTCTTCTTTGGCCACATGGAATAGTTTCCTAAGATTTCGTTTCGGGAGTGACACACACGCGCCAGGAAACCTATGCGTGTGGCCATTAAAACTCTAAAATTGCAGAGCTTGAAACACACTTTTTTTTATTTGTTTTACTAGACATACTAAAATACCTATGCATGTGAAGCAACTATTTAAAAATATTCAAGCCGGTAACTTTAGCATATTGGTGTATACGGGGCACCGCATTCTTGCCTTCTTAGGCTCTGGCAACATAGCATCAGAAGGTCCGGTCAGCAATGATAGCATTAGCTGTACTCCTAAATTCTGTACCACGGGCACTTCTCACCAAAGGGGCTTATCGCATTACCGTATTTGTGGACTTTAAAGCGGTCATTGACACGGTAGAACCTACGATTACACTTGACATGCTATTATTATTAGAGGTTTTATTAAATATGTATGAACATATTAAAGGCATCCTACATGAAGGACAAGTCATCCTAGATTATGGAGCTGCCTAACATACGGCGATCATACAGTCTTCTGGGGTTGTTCAGGGTGATATTTTTCGATCCCTTTGACGCGCTTCCTCATCACGGACTTGCGCAAGTGGTATACGGCACACGGACTAATGACATATTACGCTGCCCAGGCGGACATGGCCAGTTCCAGGCGTACATGATGAAGATCGGGAAAGCCGCGACGGACATATGCGTTCTTGCGGAGTGCCCGATGATGCCGCGCATACCATTGAGGCATGTGCGGCGTTGTCTGCGTACCGCGATAGCTCACCGTTCACCCTACGGACATCTGCCGCGCAAGTAATCGTCACGCACATGGTTGACTCGACGACTAACTGGGGTGCTGGCCTAAAATACCTCGACGGACTCATGCGCGAAAAGATCCGGCTGGAGAATAATCGCCGGGCGCGATTCGTCGCCCGGAGCCCCCCTGAATTAACCCAGCAGGACTTACCTGCTCGGGATGCACCTACAGACTAAGGAGAGGCTTAAAGCGTGAGGCTCCTCCCTCCTGGTCTCGAGGTAATGGTTCACAATTCCGAACCAGGAGGGGGTTCCAAAGGGGGTTTAGTGGGTAGTGCGCTCAGATTAGAGTGCCTCACGTATTCTCTCTCCATGCGTCTAGCCCCACACTACTCGCCATCATATCGGCGGGTGTGCATAAAAGTATTTGCCATCCCTTAAAAAGAGGTCGGCACTTCCAGGTGGATGGTTATGCATGCAAATGACTTGGTGTTGTACTTCCTTAGCCGGTTTCACTTGCAGCAGTCCCTCCTAACCTTGCAATACGTCGACGGAAACAGTTGGAGATCAAAAAGTAAAACAAAATTAATGCAATTTTGACGTGGAGGAAAATTGCTGACGAAACAAACTTCAGTTTGGTTCAATAGATATGGTCTCACAACAATTTGTCTAACACTTCTCCAACGTAGGAGTTATGTTGTCGTCTTGAGGTACAAACTTCTCGAGGAACATTCAGAAATGATCTCGGAAAGAACTACAATTCATTCATAGTATCCTAAAGCCTCATAAACTATCAACTGCGATAGCCGTAAGTCTCTTCAACTTGGCGATCGCACTTACGGCTTCTTACGGTATTCAGGTGATATATACATACATATCATATCTATTCACTCAGGTTGAGTAGCGGTTATAACCACAAATACATCACTTTAACAACTAAAGGATTCATTAAGACTATCACCGGGTGATCTGCATTTGTATGGATACATACACATACACCTATACATATATATATATATATATATATATATATATATATATATATATATATAAAATATATAAGCTACTAGGCCCCACAATGACGGGCTAATTCATATAAAGATTGCACAAGATTGCATTTTGCGGCATGGTATCTTCGGCAGAGTTCACCGCAGCGGCGGCATACACAAGTCTCATATGGTTCATGGAATTCAGGTGATATGGCCTTACATATTGAAATTAAACTGCAGGGCGTTTGACCAAATCAAAGCTACGTTTCTAAAGAAGTAGGAGTTTATCGGTTTAGCCTCAACATGGTAGTTCATTACTGGTGTTGTTTGCGCTATTTGTAAAGCTGTAGCTTTCAATGAGCACATGTCTGAATGGGATAATAAGATGGCGGACATTGACTCGGACTATATTACGAAACACAGACAAGAAAATCTAGATCGTGGAAGTGCTATAGAGTTATAAGGATAGGCACTTGATCGCACAATTTGTTGTGTCATGATGTTTACATGAAGATATGTCTTCCACGAAATCTCTCCTGTGTGCTTGTGGAAACTATCTATCACTAAAACTCAGCCCACTCATATAGCTATAGATGGACAAATCCTCCCGCGTACATATGTCTATTTACGGTTACTCTTGTCTGTGCAGCGGCAAACGTCAGTTTAGGTATGGTCATGAACTAGCATAAACTACCATGCTTATACGCATGGATCACTATGTCACAACCCACCGATACCCATGTTGCCGCAAAACCACGCACCCTATCACACATACATACAGGGCGTCGCACAAAGAGCAGCACAATTCGATTTGGCGCAATTTCTGCTGTCGGGATTTTAAAACACATTAACTAGTAGTTTAATAGCTGACAGTCCGCCATCATTTGTCACAACGACGCAAAGCGTTATGATTTCAAAAATAGTTAACTTTCGACTGCCATCTGCCACGATTTGTAAATTGCGCAAAGTTATATGCTGTAGTTAATTAAGAACAACAACAATAACAACAAGTGGTTTGGTGGTTTGTCTGAAAAACCATCTTCAGAAAATGGCTAATTTATATGTTTCGTAAACAAGCAAAATTGTCGTATTTCAAATGAAGGAAACTCACACGAGTTTAATGAAAAAAGAATGTAAAAATACATATAATTATATCATAGCAATAATATAATAGTATACGAAGCTAGCAGCACAGCGAACGCATTTTATTATCATATTATATTCAAAAGACATTCAACGAGGAGCGGAAAGTGAGACTTTCTCTCTCTCTTTATATATTTATATATATATATATATATATATATATATATAAGGTCAAAGCAATTCGTGGTTACGTATTGAAAGGCCATATCATGGGTCACAGAAGATTGGTTGAAGTGAATTTGTAGTATTTCAACATCTATATTTAGCGTTGGAGTCATTTGCAGCTTGCTGTGACACCCTGTTTGTATGCATGAACATTAACGGAGCGAAGTGTTTCTCTATTTTACATGCAAATTCACGATGTTGCTCTCTTATGTGCACTTCATTTCAGATTTTTTTTATTTGAAAGAAGAGTCTCTGCTTAGCATCCTTGAAACCCTTTACGCGTGAACACCTAAAACAGCTTTCTTAAACGTCGTGTAACAGATTCCGTCTATAATACTTATATACTTATTTCTAAATTGTAATCTGCATTTTACATCGTAAATGTACTTCACATAAATATGTTAAGCAATACATGTTTGTAAACATGGCAAACAATCATGTTTGCTTCGCCATATAAGTATGACCAGTGAATTTTATCAGCCTAGCCTGCATATTCGATGTAAACCGTGTTGCAACAGCTTTATTGGTACACGGTGCTCTTAAAGCTTCTGTATTCTACTGTACTATTGGTCTTCTAATTTTAACCGTATTTTATCCTAAATCTATTAACATAAACGTAAAATACTATATGTTCGTGAGTAAACCCCGTTTGAAACATAACTTGAGCTTAAAACTTAAACAAGCAGCTGCTCCGTTGTGCGCCTGAGCGGTTGGGAGGTGGCATCCGGGCCAGCTATCAAAGGTGTTGAATGTTAGCCAGCCATTAGTATTATCCTGGTCGTTGGGTAGTGCAGCTCATCTTTCTGGACTCAGTGCTCTTAAAGAGTCTCGAGATCATGATTGAAGCCGAAGGTCCGGGACGGGTTTTGTAGGGCAGGTGGAGAGCGTCTATAGCTATATGCATTAACAGCGGTGTTTAGAACACTACTCTGTTCGTCAATAATAATTCTGCAACTTACTGTTGACGACAGGGTTGTAGTTCGGATGCCGTGAGTAAACAAGAGGGTTCTGCAGTCTAACTATGGAGTTCGAAAATGACTACGGCGCAGCATTAACTGCGTAGGCTAACCGTATGTTGAGCTGCTCCTTAAAAAAGGTTCTGTAGAACATTTGTTAAAGTCAGCTCGGGCTGTCGGACCTACAGACATGTATTTTCGGCTTGTATACGACCGTACGTATATATATATATATATATATATATATATATACATATCCTTCAATATTTATTCTTTCACATTAAACGACTTTTTATGTTAGCACTACATACATATATAAATTCAAGTATCGACGCACCAAGGTCAGCGTAGACAACCGTAGCGTAGTACACAATGAGCAGACGCCAGACGCAATTCCTTAGCAGTAATAGCTGCCGTGCTGCAGCAAACGCAGAGGGGTTTGCCATAGCCGGTAGCAAAGTTCCGCTTCAGGTTGATCAGGCCTGCTGACTATGTCTCTCTTCCACTCCGCCCGCTCTATTGCTCTCGCCGCTCTCTCACACATTCCATCCTTAGTATCCCTTGTGGTCACTCTTGTTGTCTCCCTTTGTCTCATACAAAAGTCTCTTGTTTAGTCAGGTTCAGTCCAGCAGAGTCACGACATCACACAATAATACAAAAATATACCGCAATACAGTTCCTAGACGCACTGAGAGGAAGGCCCAGACGTAACTGTACGTTCTACGACTAACACTCGGCACTTAGTTATACGAACAACACACACATTTGTCGTCAATATGACCCATCCATAGCGGGGGTTTGCATTTTCGCACCACTGAAACTGGCGTCTGCTGGGTAGTAACGTTAATGCAACGACACACAGGCCGCAGCAGCAGCATCAGCGGCAGTTACCTACTACTATTGCTTTGCAGAACATGAATCAGAATCACAACGTAAGTTGATTATGTTGATTGGTTGATAATAATAATAATAATGATAATATTAGCAACAATACCCATACGTACAGAAATAACACGATTGCTAGTAAAACTATTATAGGATCATATTTCTATTAATAGATGCAACGGCAATAACAGCAACACGCTACGCAAGAAAGGCTAGGATCGGCACTGCTGGTACCCCGGCATCTGTCGAACAGGCTACTAGCATCGCCAGCCACTAAGTATCCATCGACTGTATTCATCGACCCATGTAGAGATAGATGCCCGATTAGATTTGATTAATGCTGTTGTAGTTGTTGCTGGTATTGTTGTTGCTACTGCTGCTGCTGCCATAGTTGCTGTTTTTGAAGGTATAGTTTGGCGCCGTGGGGGAAAATGGCGTTGTCGCCGCAGTCCACCACTGTCCGAGCAATGACGCAGAGGTGGGGAGTTGGTTGCTCACGATGGATTAGTTCCGTCCCTCGCTCCCAGTGGTGTCCCCAAGCCCTACTGAGCAGGGATTAGACGCTTTAGCGGCCTGCAGCCTTGGTACGCCGTCCAAATGCCCTAGTCTCACCACCCGCGAGCAACGGAAGCCTCTAGATGAAGACATCTGGAAATATGCTTAAGCAGGCAGGACACAGGCATATGCACAGATAATGTGTTTTTTTAAATATACAATAGTATTTAGTATTTTTGTGGCTGATTGAATGCAACGATGCATATATTTATTTATGAGTACAGCAAACACACATGAAAGTATACAGGCTCTGTGATGCAGTGGCTGCTAGGTACAATTCGTTAACAAATAAAAATAGATACCAATTCATGTCCCATACGTGCATGCTGCTGGTCAAACTTTGCCAGGTCAAACAAAGTACAGCATGCCTGCACCGGGCGTAAGGAGCAAATTCGAGCGATGTGGAGCATTTGGCCGTTGTGGTTTTCAATACCAGCGATACCTAGCAATAGAAGTAAAACATTACGTCGGTCGTTTCACTCGTTCTACCTCCTATTAACTTGACAGAACTACATGCTATAATTAAATACGCAATAAAATATATTTGTATACACTAATAACTTTACTAAACAAAACATTTTAGCTGATGGTTTTTTTTAAATGCGCGATGTTCAAAAAGGATTATTTTTCTATAAAGAAACACTGTGTGCAGAGTCGAGAACGTCTGAATTCTTAGCGGAGGATGAAAGCGCCATCTGAAATACTGAAAAAAGTTTGACCTACAAAGGACATTCGCAATACCTCGACCGCCATTGTGGACGGCAATCCTGATGCTGCTTTTAAATAACTTACCAGCAAGCGTTAAAGTCAAATGTCAAAGACCCACTATCAGGTCGTTCATGGAACAAGTTGCGTATAGTATTCAATCTGCCAGAAGTGGCAAACTGTTATGCTTATATGTTGGATTTAATTCAAACTCAGACCTAGTTAAGTTTCTAATAATTCTTCGTCTGCACGTGGTTACCATATCTGCCATGCATAATTATCTAACTGCTGCGTGCTTCTGTGGCTGCTTCCGAATGCCGAGTGTATGTAATATAATACAACGATGACTTCGTACGCAGCTTTCTCTCAGAGTCTAAACATATTGATTCGACACGAAGGATCGTTTTCTAGCTTGGTTCAGTGAACATGTGCAAGATCGAGTGCAGAGTGCGTATAGACTTTGAGACCGTCTTGTCTCAAAGCCTCACAAGATAGCACAACTACGCCATGAGCACCTATGTGCGACACAAACACATAACCAGTTTCTCAGACAAAATGATCCTTACACAATTTGATTGATGAGTTCACAAACACAATTGCAATCCGCAAGCTTTTGGGGCATCTTGCTCACGGCACCTTATAGGCATTTCGTCGATAACAGCTCAGCAAGTCAGATCGAATTTTGCATTAAAATGCAGTTCAGAAAAATTATGGCTGACTTTACTGTTTGTTGGCGGAAAGAATCAAAATGTTTACACTAGGTTTTTTTTTCTAATTCAGTGTACCTACGAATATCATGTGCAGAGTGAGCGTGTGAGCGGTAGCGCGCGGGTAAGTTCGATTTATGGAAGCTGTTGCTTCGCGTACACTTCCGATAGGGTTTAAACCAATAACGGGCCATTCTATTGTAGTTAACTTGTCGAGAACTTTTTTTTTAACTATAGGATTGACTCTAAAATGCGGTACGCTCTTACGGCTCTTGTCACAGGAAAACTCGTCTGCAAGCGTGGGCGGCTCATGTGTGGGGCTCCAGCCCAATTAATGTCAGTCAAGTCCCCATCCGCATAACTTCAAACGATCAAAGGCGGACAATAGTTAAAGAACCTAGCTGTCTCGTGACGGCCTGCGAGACCTTGTTATGCAATGAATCAATCCGTTCTATTCACGTGGCCAACAAGTTGGCAATCTGTCACCTTTCGTTCAAAATATACACAATTACGAGTATATGTACAAATAAACAGTGTGTGAGCAATAAAGCAATAACATCAAGTATAATTACCAAAGAAAAGTTTAAATCTATATAACTAACTTAATAAAAATTTAAGACCTATAAAATAACAATATAAATTTAAACCACGAGTTACATGTTTCCTTGTTCTCCAGCGCTGCAAGAGAAAATGTCGTTTAAAAACAATGGTCCGGCCTATATTTGAAGCTTCAATAATACCTCGCTTCAGATCGTGGGCAGCATGTAGGCCAAGGAAAGCCGAAGAAGGGTGAGTCTGAACGCTACCACCTCGAGTTGGTTCCTGTAGCGCTGCGACCGTACAAGAGTTAGGGCAGAGTCAAAAGCACGCTTTAAAGACATTCCATTGTTTTGCACCTTATAGGCTAACACCGATGTACTCACGCTGATTAAGCCTGAAAAGCCCGAGCCTAATGTACCACGGGTCAGACTTGCGCAACGAGGAAGGCTAATTATAGATCTAATCGTGTCATTCTGAACGACCCTGAGCTTGTCTAGGGTATTTGAATACGCGGCGACCCATAGAGTATTTTTTAGGATAGAATTAGCTCCGCACGCGCCTTGTAGATACGTACCAGAAGATCCCGCGAAGCCTTGGTTCTCTTGTCCATCATTGTGTGCCGTCGTTAACCCTAGGTAGTCTCGCTGGGAGGTCTGGGCAACCCAACTGGGCACTCCAGGACTATTTAGGCATGTTCTCAGTGCAGTGCTTGCAAAACAAGGATGTAGCTTACCTTTTCTAAATAGGTAAGACGAAAAATTCCCATGTCTGTCCCACTGACTTGGGCGTGTCTTCGCGCAGCGTCGCCAAGTTGATGGTTGCGGACAAAGTAAATTGCGACTCGGCCAACAACATTATAATATGCCGGCATTAGTTGGGCTGTCTTGTGCAAGACCTTAGCAACCTTTTCTACTGTATCTACTTTTGTACTGACGTATCATGTAGGACGTTTTCGTATTCTAGGTACAGTCTTATATAGCGGGCAGTGTGGATGAACGTGATATCTGGCCATCTTGAGTTAGTTTTAGTAGTGTGCACTTTTTTAAGTCGATTAGAAGGATGTTCTTATATTTATTCAGTGCAAGTGTTGCCCCGGCCCTCCACAATCATATCGAACTTGCCCTTGTTGACTATACGCCTCCCGTTCAGGTAAGCCGAGACTGTGGAGACAGATAAAGCGGGACTCTCTTCTTAAGCAACCTAAAACCAATTTCCAGGGCAATCTGTTAAATGCACTTTAGTGGAGCAGTATAACCAGTAGCAAGCCCGTTGTTCTGGACGGGGTTTGGCGCAGTGCATCCTCCTTAGTGACCACCCGCTCTATGGTCCTATGATCTATCTAGCTAACTGTATCTGCGGGGGGACGTCGTGATTTTTTGCAAAACGTCGTAAGAGTAACCCTAATATTGACTCCACATTTTTGGCCAGAGTGCTATTAAGGCAGAGTGATCTATAAATACGAATTCCCTTCGGGACGAGTACAAGATCACCTTCCGTGCAGGTCAGGGGAAGGCAGCTGTTTCGAAGTATCTACAGGTAGTTCAATAAGTTCTTAGAATGAAAACCGAGAATTTTCCAAATCATGTTTTTAAATTTTTCTTATTTGATATACTCCCCGAGAAGCTCAATACACTTTTCCCACCGAGATTTCAGAGTTTTCATACCTCTTGAGTAGAATTCCGCGTCGTTAGACTGAAAATAGGCATTGACAGCAGCCTTAACCTCTTCATTGCTGGAAAAACGATTTCCACCGAGACTATTCTTCAAATGTCCGAAGAGGAAATAATCAGAGGGGGCCAGGTCTGGAGAATAGGAGGGTTGTTCAATAAGTTCGAACCTCAGTTGGGCCAGTTTTGCCGATGCTTGCCGGGACTTGTGTGCAGGAGCATTGCCTTGGTGAAACGGGACAACCTTCTTCTGCAAAGCGGGCCGTTTCACGATGAGTTCTTGCTAACGGCAGTCCAACAGTCTTGCATAAAATATTCTCCTGTGATCGTTTTACAGCTCTCAAGGTAGTTGACCAGCATTATTCTACGTTGGTCTTAAAAAACTGTAGCCATCACCTTTCCGGTCAATGCCGTTGTCCGCACCCTCTTCGGAGGTCCTTCATCAGGTGCACACCATTGGCAAGATGCTTCTTGGGTCTCGGGAGTGTAGTGATGAACCCGGCTTTCATCGACGGTCATGAATCCGCACCAAAAATCCGACAGATTGTTCGACATCTTGGCCAAATTTCGCTGTAAAGCCAAAACAGGCGCGTCTTTTTGGCCTTGGTTGAGCAAATGCGGCAGCCATTTTGCTCTAAGCTCTTTCATCTTCAAGTTTTCGTGTAGGATAAAATGCACACTGCCTAAACTAATCCCTAAAGCCTCCGCTATTTCCTTAATGTTCATTCGCTTATCTGTGCCAAGCATTTTTCGCACTTTCTCTACGTTTTCCTCATCAGTTGCCTTTTTTGGCCCCTCCTGGACGTAGTTTCATCCTCGGTGCTCCTGCGACCTCTTTTTAACACATTAATCCAGTTGGAAACAAGTGGCAAAACATGGCGCAGAGTCACTGTACGTCTCGTCTAACTCAATATTTTTTTTTACTTAAATCGCATTCCACCTTTGATATAAAAATGCTTGATAACCACTTCGAAACCTTTTTTTCATCCATTTTTAAAAATCACGCCGATACGTTGCACGGGAAAAGCTATCAAACGGAAATCGCAACGGCCAATTCACCGTAATATATTGAGTGCTAGCAGTCGAAAAGGTTGCAGTTCCTATTAGCGGTGAAAGCGTGCCAAAATTCGAATTCTTAAACAGCTCATTCTAAGAACTTATTGAACTACTTATGTGACGGCTTTTACCCACCACATCCAAGAACTCCTCATAGACTATCACAGTGCCCGAGACGGAATTAACCAGGGATAGGTGCCCTTCGATTTTCATTCTTCCCTCGCAGCGCGTACTTCCCCCGAGGTTAGCTTTGAGACAATGATTTTGGTTGCTGGTCGTGTCATTTATATATATATATAAGAATGTTTGCGGTCATCCACAATCATGTCCATAACTTTTGTTTACATAGGTTAGCATTTGGCTAGCTGACAAGGGCAAGGGCCGTTCCTCTCGCCGCGGAGATGGCTTGACACCCGCGCCGTGTTAATTGTGCGGTCTGGCCCGAGATTTCGGGTGAGGTGTCGGGTCTATGAGGGCTGGAAGAATGAAGAAGAGAAGGATTGACACGCGGAGACTAGACGGGGACTCAGAGTTCCCAGTTTTCGTCTAGCTTCAGTTATTTTGGACCTGTAATTTGGGCAGGCAAATAAATTAGCTAGGTCTCTGGCAATTTCGTAGTAATAGGACGAGAGGGCCTTTGTGCACTATCTTGGGATGTGGCCCAGAGTTGAGATGCTGGCACGGTAGCCGCGTTGAAACCTTTCTCTACATCAGCTTCGAAGCATCGGTGTGGTTTAACCACCCATGGCCGATCATCGATCACAAAAACTCCTTTGAACCGTCCTAAGCACAAGAGGGAGCGAGGGGGAAGCAGCAGTGCCAATGAGCTGCCTTAGCGTTTCTCAACCGCTTCTTGCGTTGCTCTCACGAGCAAGTCTCCCACTATACACCTGCCCAGTGTTGAAACACGCTTGAGGCCTGTGGACACCCCTTTAAAAGGTATTATGTCGGGTCGACCGGGCGCTTAAGCGTTTCGGCGTAGAAGACGCTCTTCTGCATTCAAATAAGAGTCGAGATACCGCATAGTACCCTCCTAGCGCTTTTCGTCTGTTAGTATTGTCTTTCGTCTGTTAGTATTTCGTCTGTTAGTATTTCGTCTGAGTTGTATCCTTCTTCCGTCTCCTCTTTTGGGTGGCAGCCTGGTGGAGCAATCTGGACGGTGTGCCCTCGTGCAGTGCATTCGATAAGCTTACTGACCCCGCCTCCCGCTAGCTCGTCGTGTAGCAAGAGCCCTGCTTCGTGTTGCGCTTCTGATTTGTCCTAGAGCCATTGCTTCGGCGACCGCCTTTTCTATCACCTTGCCATCCATTCTAACAAATCGACTATCGCGAGCTCTGCTAGTTGTTTTTTATGAACCCAGTTGTACATTAATCTGCTGGAAAAACTCACATAGGTCTTATAATAAGAACGTGATTACGACGAGTGCAATTAGACGCGATCGTATAAGAGATATCACAGGCTATTACAAGTCTAAAATGCGGCTGCCAGACCTTCAGAATATACAGTTAATTTAGTTTAGGTTTTAGTAGTCGCTCGAGCGTGGTGGCGTGGTGCATTCGCCTGCGCCTCGTGATCGAAGGAGACACAGCGATGCGCGAGTTCGAGCCCCACCGTTGCACATTCGCATTTATATGTGTCCGTCTATGAAGCAATGCGAAAAGCAATCCCGTGGACGTTAAATCTTGGCTGGGGGTTAGCCCGAAAAGTATAGGATATATGAGTCGGTCGAGCCCGATGGCGGGGTGCATTCGCGTGCATCCGCGACCAGACGAGACACAGGTGGTGATCCGCACCGTTGCATATTTGTATTTATGGGGAGACTGTTCGATCTAAAGATTGCTCCAATGGCCGCCTACGGCATCGAAATAATATGGAGCGATCTCACCCTAGCCAGCCTTGAGCATCTAAATAGTCTGAAGGCAGCTTACCTCAAGCGAGTCCTGGGCCTCCATCGTTCAGCCCGAAATCGACTTGTCTATCTCCTCACAGACACCCCCCTATTCGTCGAGGAGCTAAGACGACGTTTCGACTTGCCCTCATCTTCCAACTACGTCAACGTTCTCAAAACGTGGGAGTGCAAGTTTGCGGAAATTGATGCGGATTTCTTCAGCACAGAAGCGATGCAAAACCAGGCATGGAAAGGGCCGAGTCGATCTAACCGCCATGTGGTGACTAGGTTCGCCGTGCATGGTTTCCACCACGTGCTGTGCGCGACAGCTGGGTTCCATGATCCCTCGGACTCGTGTGTGTGTCAACGCTGTAAACTACCTTGCGGTAGATACCATGCTGCCTCCTGCACCCTAGTCCCGTCTCTAGCTAGTCTAGACGACCAACCTCGCGTCATAGCTTCATAGCTTTTATATATCTATTATTTTATAAGTCCAAATGTGTATATGTATACATATGCATATATTTTAACTGTACTTTTCTACACAACATGTGTGATAATAAATCTGACATGATTTGGCGTGTATTTATGGGGTCCGTCTAACAAAACAATGTGAAAGCACACTTGTGGACGTTAAGTGCTGGGTGGGGGTCAGCCCAAAAAGGTTTTAGGCTATTTTAGTCAAATGTACCTCGACTTTAAGAAACCTCGATTATGACTGCAGCCACTGAAATTTTGCGGCTAAATACGCATATGCCAAACAATTTGCGTATATCACCTGCTATCTAGATACGATATATCAGTATTGTCATGTACTGACCATTGTCAGCCACTGAAACACCCTTAGAATTACACCGCGTTTATATCAGTACTTTACAGCTCTGTTTTTGTATTACTTGTTTACTAACCTGTCTCTATTCTATAGAGATTATTTTCAGTCGTAAGTCATCTTTTCTATTTCGTCATAATTTTTCGTGCTATCGGTCCGAGACGTGGGGCTAAACGTAAGATTTCTTAATCATGCAAAATGTGACAGTTCACTTGCATTGTTGGCCCCTGAATCGAAATAGAATGCACTTTGTGGTAGTAGCTTCTCAAGTTTATTTGATTAAGCTTAGATAATGAAATACTGAAATTGTCACCAACTGGCTTTTAGTTTACGTGCGTTAAATTATTTCTGATCACACAACGTGCGTCGAACGGTAGAACGGATACGATCCATAAAGGGACACATCGTGACCTTAAAGTACTTTGACCGGAACATGGCAGAGGTACCGTCGAGCAGCACATGTTTCGCTGTAACTAAAGTTGGATTGCTAAAGATCAGCGCTTAGGTTGTGCGCAGTTTATATCAATATCAGTACTTCGATAGCCATTTCTTTAGGGGGCTAGAGTTTGAAGCTTTTTCGCAACGCGATTCTTCGTAAGCGGCTCATGACCCCTGTCTACTATTGGGTTTCCCGCGGCATCCAGCGTTAGTCTGTGCATTGAACAGAAACACCTGCAAGGTAAGAAAACAAATCAATCAGCAGGCAAGATTTATGCTAATTTACTTCAAGAAAGGCACACGCATACATGCATGCAATATATATATATATATATATATATATATATATATATATTAACATAAATCAGAAATCTTGAAAAGTATTGTGGCTTAAAAACATATATTTAAAGGGTTTTAAAAGAAAGGTACGAAACGACGCTGTAGGTAAAATTAATCTCGCTATTCAAAAGTATATAAATAAGTACGTAACTGGGCCGACAAACTGCGCAAACTCAACGACTTGTCCATAGTAACAGCGAAATGGTTGCTCAACTGAAAGCACCGGCTTCTGGGTGGGGCACCGAGTGGGGGTGTCTGTCTCTAAGACGCAGACACCCCCATCAGCATCCAAAGGAGAATTGAGTTTTCCCGACCTTGCCCTGAGTTGCTTCTAGCTGGTGGCATAATTAGCATTTATATGTCAAATAATCTATCTTTGCAAACACTACCGATTCTGCCGAACGACTCGCGGAGGCACCTTTAGGCAGTTACTGTAGGATAATAAATTGTGTGTGTTCTTCTTTCACCCGGCCAGAAAACTTCTACTCCGCAACATCGGATCGACATATGCTTGGCATGACCTGTGCTAGTTTTGAGCGCTGTGAATGGTCGTAGAGTTACGATTATGAAATCTTGTTTTAAGTAATTTTTGCAAATTATTTTCTAAACGATCAGGCCTTTCAGATATATATATATATATATATATATATATATATATATATATATATATATATATAAGCATACAGATTTCTGTATGAATAGGGGCGAGCACACTCTAAATATTGTATGTACTTATTTTAAGGTTTAGTAGAACTCGGCAGGAAAATAATTTTTCCAATTGTAAAAAGAAACGTCTTGTTTAGGAGTGAAACAAAAATTATAAAATAAGTTATACTGTCTTTTTCTCTTACATAGCTGTGCAAAATTTACGTTTGCGGTAGAACTGGTCAACGCACGCAGGAACTAATCATACCGACGCGTTCTAATGTGGAAAATTATGATACTATAAATGACCAGACAAAAACTAGCGAAGGGCGAATTCCCAATTGAAGAAAAGTCATAAAAAGTCGATATGTTGTTATGTCTTGCGTTGAAGCTTTCACGTGCAGAACGGTAAAATGTTGCCATTACGACCAAAAATTCGCCTAAAAGACCATTATCATGTAATGTAAAATTGAATGCCCATCACTTTCGTACCAAAGTGATGGTAGTACGTTACGCAGTTGCCATTAACTAAGCTTTTTTGGACAGCCACATCAAAAGCGAAGCCCTGCATACTTGCATAGGGTGCATAATATATTTAGGTACATATTTTGAGGTTTGGTGAAACTAGGCAAGAAAATGTTTTTCCTCAATGAAAGGATCGAGCGGAAACGTATTGGCAAAATTTCACGGTTCTGCACGCGAAAGCTTCAACGTAAGACATAACAACATATCGATTTTTTGTAACGTCCCTTAACCTAGCTATTCATCGTTGCGCATTTTTTTTTGCCAAAGAGGTTACATGGAATTAAAATTCGCAATAAACGGGGCCCCTAACACCCCTCAAATAACTGCGTTTTGTGGTGAATTATCCGCCGAACTCACCGGTATGATCGGTTATGATGCGATTATGATGCGTTAACAGAATCTACAGCAAACGTGAATTTTGCACAACTATGTAAGACAAAAATCACAGAGCATTTTCGTTTATAAACGTTATCCTCACTTCTAAACAAGACGTTTCCGCTTCCTCCTTCTGTTGGAAAAAAAATATATTTTTTGCCGAGTTTTAGCATACCTTAAACTAAATACATTATATATATATATATATATATATATATATATATATATATATATATATATATATATATATATATATACATACATATATAATGTTCTTCTATGTGAACTTACGGAGGACAGAAGTATGTAAAGCACGCGTAGTGTCGGCCAGAAGACCGGTCCTGGTCGGCGACGGCAGACCGCGCAGAACGCGTCTCGTAGATACGGATCAATCTGCAGCGTCTTCGTGAACTTGTTGCTCTGCACGCTGATGAAAGCCGGCCACAAGGGCCCGTGCCTGCGAGTACGGATGCACGAATGTCACGCGTGCCGTGCCGCAGGGATATCTGTGCAACGATGTCGACACGCGGCAGCGTGTGAGGTGGTCCGGCCGCCAGCCGTGTAATGGTCCGTTGTTCCACCGTTGAGTCCAGAACCAGAGAAGAAAAGAGATCCATCGATCCAGGAGGTCCGTTTGGTCCCACAGATCGGCCGGTCGTCCATAAGGGAGCAAGCAAACAACAAAAGGGGTGACATTCATGTTGTGGGATCATCCCGGGGAAATATATTCGCCAATTCTCAAACTCAAGAGAAAAATTCGTTGTCTCTCTGTGCATGTATGTATGTGTCCGCATGACGCAGCAACTGTGCAGTAACAGAAGGGGAAGAAGCATTGTTGTTGCTCATCGTAACATTGGTGCCATCTCGCGCATTACCGCCATGGTAGAGGCGTATCTCATGAAAAAAGGGCTAGAAATAAACTCACGCAAAACCAAGGCGATTAAGTTTCGTCGCGGCGGGCGTTTAGGTGCAAACGACGTTATTCGTTGCTGCGGGAAAGCCATTGGAGTTTGTAAACTTTTTCCCATCTTGGGTCTCCGGATTCACTATCGGGGAACATCGTTTACTACACACATCGAAAACAGTGTTACCTCGGCACTGGCAGCTCTCTACGGAGGGGTCGGAGATGTACGGCGACTGTCCGTCGGTACGGCAGTGCGCTTGTTTATGTTAAAAACTCTGCCAAAGTTGGCGTATAGCTTAGACAGAGTGTGGCAACACCTATCTCAAGCTAATTTTAATTTGCTTGAAAAGTGCTTCACACTATACATGAAGCGAGTACTCTGCCTTTCAATCAAGGCGAGAAGCCGCTTCGTCTATGTATTGTCGGACTGTGCGCCGATGGTGGAGATGCTTCGGCTTAGGCTGCGTATGCCATTGACGGAGCCACATAACCATTTCTTGGAAGAGTGGCGACGCAAATTCACGGAAGCAGCGACGGAGGTAAGAACGCTCGACGTCTTTAAGTCTCCTTGGTTGTGGGCCGGGGTGGCCTGCGATGACAGGCATGTATATACCAGGTACATCGTACACGGGTTCCATCACCTCGTATGCTCCCGTAGGGAGTTTCATGAAGACTATACTACTCAGTGTATTTGTCGGTTCTGCTCGCAGCAATGCGCTAAGTACCACGCGGTTGATTGTCCGGCACTGCAACGAAGATCCTTACACTTCTTCTCTCGGTGGAACGGCAAAACAACAAGTATTTATGTTTAATAAGAAGGGAAAGAAGTACTACGATGAAATGATGAACGGAGTGAGGCAGGTCGCCAAAGGCCAGAAGATACTACAAGGTGCGAGGATAGATGTGCGACTTAAGAATGCGAAAAAGTGCAAGCAAACACAGACGATCGGTGTGACTGTTACCATTCGTTTAGGGGTAGACAAACACGACGCCAATATATCTAATATATATATATATATATATATATATATATATACATATCGTTACCGGGCCTTGAAGCGGATGATTTCACAGTATCTAAAGCTACGCCAATGTTACGCAAGCCCATGTTTAGTACTTAAGCGTGATCATGGATAACGCGCTCACAGGAACAACCTCATGCGAGATATGCGGCCTTCAACGTTCGTTAATTTACTCTGGGACGGAGGACCACCAATCAGCAGAGTATATACGGTAATTAATTAGAACTAGCAATAGCGAGGCAATCCAGCGGGCTCACTCTGAATACTGGACAAAATCAATACTCCCTCGTTTAGAAAATGATACAGTTGTAAAGACGGCGCGGGTCTCACCAATTCGCGCAACTTTTGACGGGCCACGGTGGCTACTTTACAATACAGTTGACCCCCCCCTATACTGTGTGTGCGGCTCTGGCGGATTGCATAAGGTATAGTTTGGGTTAGTCTTCGGTAAGAAGATTCGCAATTTTTTTTATCCTGAAAGCGAATAGTCAAGCGGGGGATACAGGTCCACAGTAGACTGGCCTTAAAAACTTACTGACAAGTTAAAGTACCCAAGCGAGGGCATCTCAAGAAGACAGTACTGCGGCTAACCCTAACAAGGGGCAAATACATAGGACACTGTTTTTTAGTTGGTTTGTGAATCCCACACAACCTTGGTTTTAATAACAGGGCTCTGTATGCATCATGTATTATACCAATACATTAAAAAAAAAAAAAATATATATATATATATATACATTTACTTATAAATATATATAAGTGGTCTTTGTCCGAGTTAACACACAAATGTTCACCTATGCTTTCAAACGAAGCTGGATTTTGTTAAGTCGCATGTCAAAATCGGGACGTTGTTTAAGAAAAATGACGATCTGGTTTTCCCGGATGAGACCTTTAGCAAATTGCCGATCTCTGGAATAAGCTACTTGGTCCGAAATCCGGGAGTTAGGAGCTCAGCACCTTAGGTTCTGTATGCGAGCGAGCAATTGACAAAAAAACTCGTTGGGTAACCGGTAAATGATTATTTCTAAATTCAGAAATGGCTGAATCTCAATCTAGCACTACGAGTCGTTTTATCGACGGGAAGTGTGCCCATGGGGCTGCTGGGTAGAGGCTGTGATGACTGGAGCCAAATATCGTTTGCCATTGACCGGGTTTGACGCCGAGCCTGAAGTCAAACCAAAGTCAATGTTCTGTCAAATGCCTCCGGCGACTGTGCGCTAACACTTTCTTCGGGCAACCCATCGCCAAGATACCAAAGGCTTTGCGGCTTCATGAGGGAATGTACTAAGAGGTCCTTGTTGTCTAGGCAGAGTGGAGAGGCTGCAAGGGCATGCCCTGCTGAAATCCCGTGGCAAAGGAAATAATCCCGGCAGACGAAACCGACGACTTATTACCGCTACTTACTTGAACTTATCGGTATCGAGTCCGACGAACAGGACGTCACCGAACGCGCTCTGCATAACAATGGCTAGATCCTTGGCTGTCATCTCGCCATGCAACGCTCCGACAAACACCGTACCACGTCCGGCTTGCATCTGCGCTCCACGACCGCCGCTTCCGCCACCACCGCCACCACTGGCGCCGCAGGCCGAGCCGCCAGCTGACGCTCCACGTCGAACGAACGTCGAACTAGAACCCGAAGAAGCCGCGCCAACAGTTTCAGAACCATGTAGAGGATCCGCCACGGTCCCACCACCGTCCTGGGACGCCCGCTGGCAGAATTCGGAATCGTCCACCAGCCATGGAATTAACTGTACCTGGCGGTCTCGATACGGCCGACGAGTGCCAATCTGCATACTCAAACATACACATGCACACACACACACACCGACAGATACAGCAATACACGTGTGACCGAATATGCAGATAAATGACATAAATGGCCAAAACCGATCTGCGCGTGCGTCTTATAAAAAGCCACAAAAGAGTAGTTAAAGTGACCAGACGACACGTGCTTCCACAGGACGTGCTGACACCTTACAGTCTTGACGCCCGTTGCCCCTATGGAGCATGTAATTATATGGAGTTTAAAACAGATATGACAGCTTTCAAATAACAATCGTGATAAATATATAGATATTGACCGCTTGGACGGAGTGTTTGGCGCACGGAGGTGCAGTGTTAAGCATCCATCATATATATATATATATATATATATATATATCGTAACTTATGTTAGTACGTCTTTCTGGTATTAGAGTTCCCGAACTTCATCGACACTGCCGTCCACGCAGGCCTCACACATGCTGATCTAGAACGAGATTGACCATCAACTTTCTGTCGAATTCTAAAATCATTTAAATAAAGTATTGTGGCCATCCTGTTAATTCATAATACATATTGACAGGCCGATAGACTTTGATCTGCTTTCATTTACGAAGTAGACACGTCTGTGTTACGTCACTGGCCCTTATTTGGAATTGCTGAGACTTTCACGTTTAAGCTTGATTATATGATAGTCTTCCAGGAACACAAAACGAATATGGAGGAAATTAGGGTAGCGCTCTACAGATAACCACTGCAAAGTGTGCTCTAAATCGCGCTTGTGTACACCTACTGTGCACTGCTCGGCGCAGTCCTGCTGCTCTTAGCCTCACAAATTGCAAATAAATTTGCACACATGAATGCTTCTTGTCACATTAAAGCTATGTGGCTTTTTGTTTTCTTCGTCTTCCCTTTAGTTTTAAAAAGCTGCAGGATTACGACCTGATATTGGCTAACCACTTCGCAAGCTAGGTAGAGCCATTCGAAAGAGGCTTCCTCCGTGAGGTCACATGCAGATCCGATTTTTGCCACAGAGACGCGAATAACGGACTATGTATTGAAAAAGGTTGCACATGCTGCTTTCCGTAGCTTTCCGTAACAGCCTGGGCTCGCGAGGCGATTCGGCAAATGCAATTATTTTTATGGCGTCAACTGTGGTAGTTGGTCGACAGTTTTTTGTCGAAGACATTGCGTCCTTAATGAGACAAGCAATCTTTGCTCGCCAGATCAGTTGCCAATTGGCAAGCTACCTGGCTGTATGTATTTGCTGTTCATCGTTAATACCATACAATGCTGGTCTAATACACTGCATTCTTGGTATCCTGATCTAGACACGAATGGAAATCATATTCGACTGCCAACCTCAGCGAGTTCCAAAGCTTAAAACTTGACGGATTTCACGGCAGTATTGCTTAACTGGTATTGTATCACCCTTTTTTCTATATGCTTTGAATGGAATTTGCTCTATGCACTACAGTGTTTTCACGGCTTGCACTGTAAAACGCACAAAATCACTGTGGAGACGAGAGTGCACGACACCGTTGCCTCACACTTTAGTTAACTTTTTTCTCTCGTATATAACGCAAAGGTAGTCCGTTTTGGTCAGTGCTGCCCGAATTGTGTTCCTCAGCAGTGAGATGTTTCTATGCCCCGGCAATTTGTTTGTCCTAGGTTTTTTTTATGGATGTAAGATAGCTGTAATTTCAGCTTCTGTAGGTAACTTTCTTTTCTTAGATAGACTCTTATTTGAAAGAGCGGTCAAATGACTAGGTGTTAAACGGCTAGCTGTCGCATTAGTCACCGCTGCAATCATTTTGTTGTTCAGGTATCAGGATTGGTTAAATCATTATTGATCTGGGTGGCTTTACTTCCCTGTCCTAATTGCTGGAGTCTTTGCAGACTAACTGAATCACTCTATGACACCTATTTAGTTATATAATTCAATTATCATCTCAATATGAGTAATTGTTTCCGTGAATGGCTTGTTTGGACATGCAATGTCGTAGTACACGATACAGTCGAGTATAGCCTGAAGTGCATTGTGGTCTAGTCACAATAAGTGGGGCTACTACGCAGTGCTCGTTCGATTGCGTACGCGACACCTGCACGTATTCCTCAACCTGTCTATCTTCCCATATACTTTTTGCAGGCTGACCCCCCCCTCCCCCCAGCCAAGATTTAACGTCCACGGGGCTGCTTTTCGTTTGAACACTGACGTAGTGGCTCAATCGAATGCGATAACGAAGCGTAATAAATAAAGAACAAAATACAAATAATTTAAGCAAGACAGTGCCTGGTTAATGCCGAAACAAGCAGAACATCGCCGCATTTTCGCCACAGCGATTGGACGAATGACCCATTACATTCATTCTGTTGATCAAGTGGTCAGCGCTGAGGCGGATAGGGCTGACGTTCGTGTCGGCGCAGCCTACCTTGAAATAGTATCTGCCCTCGGCGTCCCGCGAGCAGACGTCGAGAAGCTCGTGCACTTTGGCTTCACGCCGAAAGATTAAATAGGCGAATCCTTTGTCCGCTCGAAAGCACCACTCAACTCGTTCGACGCCGAACGGCGAGAAAGCATTTAGCAAACACTGCGAGTTCATATCGCAACTTAGGCCGCCGACAAACACCTAGAAAAGCAGTCGAGTAGAAACAAAAAAGTCCCCAACAGTATAGACTACTTGGCGATAGTGGTAGTTGTATGCAATTACAGATTACAATAATTATAAGAGCAGCAATAGTCGTTACTCTCATATGCATATTAGGCAAGCTTCCGTGGATTGGAGGCAGTTTAGTACATTACTGTGTCACGGCCAGAGACATCACATTTTGACTAAGCGCCCGGCAAACAGTGCAACGTAAAGGTTGACAGCTATCGATGCTTTTGCATGCAGATATAGATGCAGTCGTCACCTATGTAAATGTCAACGCATAACCTATAACGGGAGGCGCACGCTGCAAAAAAAAACAGCGTAACTGTGTAGCTTTCAGATGGCTCAGATGGCCTTATCGAAATATCGTTCCTCACTTAATACATTTATCGGTATCGGTTTAAGTGGGGAACGCATTTTTAAAAAAAAACAAATGCAGCCCAAGCATCTTCCTTAGGAGAGATCCTCTTGTCAGTCTCCTGCAAGTCCTCCCAGATATGTCAGTTTTATCACTATTAAGTGATGAAATGTTTTTATTTACGTGTATACATTTGCTAGGTATATACTGCGCAGCAGGACTACATTGGATGAGTTATTACGTATGGGCCGATATGAAACAATGCACTGCGCTACGCAAACACGCAAAGCTTGCGCGCGAGCTCGCAATGCGCAGATGATCGTGAAGAGAAATTGACGACGTCAATGCAAGTCTAACGAACAAAACCATAGCATTCTGTGCCCAAAGTATCGACTGTAGACCGGCGTCTCCGACAGAATGACTTTGAATGTACATAAACAGCTCAACAGAGTGATTCCGTGGCAGCGTTTCGTTGCCTTTCCAGCACATACATGCAACATCTGCCCAAAGGAGCAAAGAGAATGCTCTATATCGTTTTCGATACGTATTTGAAATGACTGGCCCAAAAACAAAGCCTACAGTAAAGTAAATCAGCAAAGTTGTGTTCGGCTTGCTTACTTTGTACACCGCCAGAAGAAGCCCCTGATCGATAAAGATGCAGAAGAATGCAGAATAAGATGAACTACCACCTAGGCAAACACGTAGCTTCTATTTGGGTGCTGACTTTACCTTTTTTGAGAGAATGCGACCGTTTGTATCGCCCTTCTGTGGGAGCCGGCCTTTCCAGGTGATCGGTGGTGGAGGAGCATGTCTCCCGTTTGACAGAGTGCTCCGTCGGCGCCTGGCGATTTCCTCGATTAGGTCATACTGCTGTATCGCTAACTCATTATTGACGTTCCCGTCGTCACCTGCAGTCGCGCTTTCGGCTCCGCCGAGAAGGTCGGATATGGGTCCGACGTTTCCGACTTCTTCTGCGGGTGGCCCTGCGTAGGACGCGGGCCCCATGCCGCCGCCTGCTAGTCTGCATGAAGATACGCGTGCCCGATCGACCTCATTGGCCCGATTTGACTCGAACAACAGCTTCTCTGATACTGAGTTCGCGTCAACAAATCTGTCGTTTCTAATGCCGTGTCGCGTATCCGCGGGGGCTGTGGCGGTCGTCAGCGAAGCCCTCTTGTCAAATCTGATTGAAAAAGATAATTTTCGTAGAAATCGGCTCTTGTATTTGTTCTCGGCGTCTCTCGCCTATCGCTTCTACTGCCGCATTGTTAGTATTAGCGTATTTACTGTTACCATACTGGGTAAGAATTACCAGCTTAACTATACACGCTAAATGCTACTCCGGTGTGGGCCTTAATTTGCTTTGCAGAAAAAATAAAAATAATCATTTACTCCACTATCCTAACTATTCATAGAGGCATTGCTTACTAGTTTATGTACATTTCAGTTTAAAAGCACGTTGTCACATTTAAGGATTGTATGAGTATATATATATATATATAAACCATCACTCAGATAAATGCGAGTTCTCTGTGCGAACGAAAGGGAAAGGAACTGTATTTGCATTTGGTTGTGTGGGAGATTTATAGGCATAAGCAGAAGAAAGTGGTTTTGACATTGACGAGTTTACGGGTGACGTTGTTATTATTGGTCAACTAGGCGAATGCCGGCACCTCAACAAGGCTTAGCTGTCACGTGTTTGCTTTAGTGCAACAGGTTTGACACGTCGTTTGTATACTTGCACGCAAAAGTATGCGCAGACGCGCTTGCTTGGGTTGCTTGGTCACATATCGCCCCCTTCCCCCCAAAAAAACAATAGTCACCATTGCACAACAATGTGTCATCGAGTTACCTCCATATTGGCGAGGTGGTAAGCAGGGGCGAGCCGAACGGGTCGGAGAAACGTCGGCTCCCACTGCCGGCTGGAGGCTCCACACTTCGGACAACATCTTCATACTCGTGGAACGAGTGTGGTATACATGTATCGTCGTGGGCGTAAGCTGGCGGCCCACTTCCAGGGCAATTTGAGCGAGCATTTGTCGAAATAGTTTCCGAAGTAGTCGTGGCAGAAGTGGAATAGTAAATTCCGCCGACATTCGTTGCGCCTCGAGGCTGTATATCGGGGCTGACCGGCGTGAGCGTTGGCGGCTTATTGCGTAGGCTACGGTTGCAGATGGCATCGCCGGACTCCGTATAGCCCCCGACGCCGCCGCCGCCGCCGCCACTTCGTCCGCGTATAATCCGGCTTCCGCCCTCGCTGAAGCAGCGTATGTTCTGGGCAGATCTGTCGGTACTAGTCGTCGGAGGGGGGGGAGCAGCGTTGTTGTTAGTAGCAGCATAAGGGCGTTCGTCTGTGGGGTCCGCCGTCGCCGACCCCGACGATAGCTCCCCAAACAACCCCATTCGAATCGTTGCTTCTATGTGAATGGCGTCGATGACGCCCGACTCTCGACTTCTAACGCCCGACTCTCGATTTCTGACGCCCGACTCTCGATTTCTGACGCCCGACTCTCGATTTCTGACGCCCGACTCTCGACTTCTGACGCCCGTGAGAGCGGCGTCACCTCCCGTACCACGAACGATCGTTCTTCCGAAGTCGGCAGTACTTTGTCTAGTACACGTGTTTTTGTTGCGGCTGCTGCCGCCGTCATTGCCGGTTTTGCGATCTCTGCCGAAGCGAGATGCCATGCCGACATGCTCCGCGGTCACATCTCGACTAGGTTCGAAATTCGCTTGGCCCATATTAGGTTCATGTTGACGGACATCGCCATATGAAGCCGGATGCCCTGACATCGTCTGGCAGGCGGCGGAGGTTGACGGCGACCAGGGCTCATCTAGAGCTTCGGTGGGGCCTATAGCCTCTGCCGGAGCGTGGGTGGATCCTATAGCCTCGGCCGGAGCTTGGGTGGGGCCTATGGCCTCGGCACATGACAGTGTTCTCACCCTTCTCGAAAGCTCGCTGTCTACTGAGGTGCTGGTGAAGTCGCTGGGCCACCCTCGACTGTCTGGTCCAACCTTTGGCCCTCGCTCAGCCTCTGCAAGGCGGCGCATAGACATTCCGACAACGGAACGCGGCGTTATGACGCACGACTTGTTCGGGCCCGACAAGGACGCAACACGCACAGACACCCACGCACTCACACTCAGCTTCACAATCCTATACTCCGATCCACTACTTCAAACTCCGATCCACAACCTCAAACTCGGCTCCACAACTTCACACGCAGCTCCACAACTTCACACGCAGCTCCACAGCCTCACACACAGCTCCACAACCTTATACTCAACTACAACCTCATACTCAGCTCTCCACAACATCTCAATCAGCTTCAAACACACACCACATACAACGATTACGTTAAGTCGACTTCGTTCCTCACCGCGCATACATTTATACCGATGGGCACCTCGCGGAAGATCGTCGTCACCTCACCCACGACGCCAATCGAATCGCCGTCACGTGGCGCGACTTCGCGTTACAACTCACTCAATTCACACCTATGCGACAAGTGTTTGGGGCGCACGTATGATGCCGAGACACTTCACATGACTTAACCACCACCACCCCTCCACCACGACGACCACGCGGGTTACAGGAACTGTGCGCGAAGACGAAGCAAGCCTAACTAACCATATTCGGCCGTGCATATTGGATCATATCGTAGCCGCTGAATACGCTGATACTTGCTGACCTGACCGGTCCTCTGCGCATGTCTCTCGTCTATCGTCAAACGCGTGCACGCCATATGAGAGTTCGTTGGCGAAACATTGTCGCACATCGATTTTGTCGCACAACTTGGCGAGTGATCAGACCTGATACGTATATCGGTGCCATCCCCGTGTCTGTGCGCTGCTACGGAGCAGCGCTCTGTGCCCAGCCCCGTCACCACCGAACATCAGGCAGTGGATGGACTACGTGCCGACTAAGGCCATCAAGTGCAGACCTCTATGTACACGTGAACATACACATAAATATATATATATATATATATATATATATATATAAATATATATATAAATATATATATATATATATATATATATATAAATATATATATATATATATATATATATACATACATATATACATACATACGCACAAACACATACCTACATAACCACCACATACACGCGGAGGTCTTCTACGCATATAAAGCACGCGACAGAACAAGAGAGAGAGAGCGAAAAATCATCGCACAACCGTTACATTAGCACGATTCTCCTCGAGTTGCTGGTATTGTTGTTGTTAATGTTGCTTTTGTTGATACTGTTATTGCGGTTGTTTTCTTACTGTCGTTGCTGTCGTCAATGTTGTTGTCGTTGTTGTTGTTGTTGTTTTTATTGCTATATTGTCGAAAAGTCAACCATCGCCAACACAAGTAGCAGCTGCGCTAGAAGTAAAGGCTGTGCCTGTTGTAGCTGGAGAAGGAAGAGTTAGAAGAGAACGAGGAGGAAGAGGGACGTTTTCTTCGCTTACGGCTGCCTCTCCCTGGAGAGCCTGGATGCTCGAGGCTGACTGTTGATAAATATCAGACTAAGTAAGCATCTATCGCTGTACGTGTTGTTGTTGCTGCTGCTGCAGGCTCGTTTCTGCTTCTCTTTCGCCGTAGCAGAGGCACGCAGGTCGGCACACAGGTTCGGTAACAATGACACCGACGGTGGCGCCGTCGATGCCGATAAACACAACAAAAACAACAACAACAACAACAACAATGACTTAATAAATACGTCGTGAAGCACCAGACAGTCAGACAGACAGATGCACCTGCGGTAAGAGCAACAACAATAACAGTAACCTATATATATATATATATATATATAATATAGGTTGTTCTCTATTGTCGTTTATATATATATATATATATATTTTATAACATAAAATCAACTTTAATATTGTCTAAAAGTGTGTGTTCTACAATTATCATGGTCATATATACGTCAAATAGGCAAGTACTATTTGAATTTGCATGCAGCTATTTGGCCATCAATCAATATATATATATATATATATATATATATATATATATATATGTGTACTGTAACTATTTGATAATATATAAATATGTATATATATATATATATATATATATTACAACGCGCCTCTCCTTTCATACTATGCATCTCTCGCAATAAATATACATGTATTAAATATCTTTCTTTTTCTCTGTTTCTGTTCACGCTTTGAGATCGATGCGAAAGGCTGCGAGTGGAGGCAGTGGGGAGCGGGGGCGGGGGGGGAGTCGATAGGAGGTAACCTGAGCTTGGTTCCGTCTGATCGTACGAGACACCCGCCTTGACAACATGGCCTCCTTTGTGGTGTCATCGTTTACGGTAAGCAAACGTGCTTCGCTTCGAGTGTTAGGCCTGCCGGTCGGATACGCCACAGCCTGCTCGAGTATGGAATCGCATTCGAAAGAGAAACATTGATGCAGCAATTCAAATGAAGAAGCTGAAGCAGCAATAGCATTATCCACAAAGTTAAACACTAGACAGAAAGACAGGCGGATAGGCGGACCACTTGTGCGCGTTTTCCTCTGCTAATCTTCTTAGACACAGTGTGAGCATAATGTCGTCACGATAGAGAGCTGTACAAAGCTGGATGACCCGCCGGTTCCGATACGTCCGTCACAGAGAGAGAGAGATAGAGAAAGAGCGGGAGATCGGGAGAGAGAGAGAGAGATAGAGAACGAGCGGGAGATCGGGAGAGAGAGAGAGATAGAGAACGAGCGGGAGATCGGGAGAGATAGAGAGAGAGAGATGTGACCGATCATAGGTTTTATTCCGGCCGACCGGACTGCGGACGTAAGAGACACCGTCTCCGTTTTGAAGCCATCTGAATGCTAAGAGCACTCACTGATTAGCCGATTTGGAACCGGTTTTTCTAAGTAAACAAAGTAACGAATCATCGTCTTACTTGTCGCACTAGAAATCGGACGAATTGAGTTCAGATACTGGTAGACAGAGCGCTTTTCTTAAACTTAAACAATGTGCATATGTATATATATATATATATATATATATATATATATATATATATAGGTACACACGCGATGAGTGCACAAACAATCCGACCGATGTTTAAAACACAATGCTCATATTTACCTAAACTATTAGAGGCTCATGCGTATTGCTCTTAGTAGCGACACTTGTCGCTATGCATGAAGTTAACACAAACTAAACAACATTTCTATCCGCTCTAACCCTTCTATCTAACCACACGAGTACACCGAACGCACATTTCCTAACTGACTCTAAACAACAGTACCACTGCACAACATTAAACAACGCACAGTCCGCGCTGTTCAATCAGGCGAATGAAGGTATCAACATTAGTAGTTAGTTCATCTAGAGAAACGTGTCGTCTTTCTCCGTCGTCTCCATAAGAACACGCGGTGAATGTGTCGAGTATGCGTCCAGTTAGTGCCCTCTCTTAATGATTTGCATTTCTATGTCATTTCGATGTCAATTGACTGACCCTTCATTTCGAATCGTGCCATACTTATTGCGTCACTCGGAGGTGGCCCGTAGTTGTGTGTATTTTTTATTGTACAATATGTATTCATCAATTCATAGGTGGCCCTGAATTAATTTGTAATTTTTAATTTGAGATATAAGTGTATGCTAATGGTATTTTATGTCAACAACGACTTTGAGACTCCATCAGAAGGTGATATAAGCCAACCTGACAACCATATACGGATGCCGTAAGTCGGACATGCCGATAAATAATTTTTTTTTGGCAATTTGCGACTTCTACAATCAATTGCGGTCTTGCATAATAATAATAGTAGTAATAATAATAATAATATTAATAATAATAATAATAATAAGAATAATATACTTTGTTTTCACCCATGTCTTCTTGATAATTTGTTAGGGTTTCAAAATTTAGAAATGTGAGTACGATATGTCCCGAGCTGATGGACTCTGTACCACATTGCTCTATAGGCCAAGATTCGGCCGGCTGTGTTTTCTTGTTTTCAGACCTTGGTTAGAATGCTTTCTGGGTAGTCCATATTCCTCATAATTGCCAAGTGAATATTAATTTGTTTTTGAAATTTTGCCCCATATCATTACGGGTGTATATTTCATCTCGTTGCTCACACCTTGTTTATCATGTGACCAGGACTTGAGCAATACATAATAAATTGTCAATTTATAATATAGAGGGTTTTGAAATTTGTTGCGTATACGCGAGGGGGGGGGTTACAAGGCTGTAGGTATCAACTGTTTATATCACCTAGATGACACATCCTTTGCCGGGATTTTACCCTTAGCGTCGCAATGTCCTGACACACGGTGAGTGCTAGTAATGACTTTATTTAATAAATGTAATGCTTTTGTTTGTATAAATTTAACATTCTTTGAACTTAGGTGCCTTGAAAACCGCCGCGGCGTTCTGTCCTTGGTCGTCTAGGAACAGCATTTTTCTTAACAAAAAAAAAACTCCGGTTCTTCTGTCTCTGGCGGCATCTAATTAGGGGATCGAATACCTTTCCGGTTTTCCTTCGACATGATTATACCGCGCTGGATTTTTTGCATTAATGTACCCGTATAGGTCTTCTATTTTGTTATGATGTGCTCATCTGCCCTTTTTTGTCATCTTTTATTTCTTCTGCGCTATGCATTGAAAAATGATTTTTGTTCCCATAGTGTTGCGTGGTCCGTATAGCTGTAGCTGGCACGTACGCATGAAATCTGATGTAATATGATTGTTTAGAAATGATCATATCAAGCAGTCGGAACCGCTACAACCAGCCTGGACATAGGGGATATACCGGCTAGTTGGCGAGACTATATACTGGCCGTGATTCCTAAAGGTAAAATGACGTATTGGATCCTTCAGCCTGGAAAAAAATTCAACGAAAAGCTCCATCTATAAACTACTATCGTTGCTTCTAACCCGGCGCCTGGAAAATATTCTCGAAATGCAAGGTTTGGTACCCAAAGAACAACACGAATTCAGACGCTGCGAATCAACACATACAGCTTGCGCAATATTTCTCGAGGATATTAAAAAAACAGTGAGCCGCAGCGGGCGTTCAATGTTTGCTATATTTGTGGATTTCAAATCTGTTTTTGATACTGCACCTCGCAACGTTGCCCTTTGGAAGATGGCAGCTTTGGGTATGCCACCGCGTTTTCTCAAACTATTGGCGGCTATTCTTTAGGAGAATTATGTGATATTGGACGAAGGCGTTGCCGAACATCCCAAATTTAGACAGACAACAGGTGTTGCTCTGGGCGATAACCTTAGTCCAATCCTGTTTTCTGTAATTGTCTGTGAGCTGCCGACGATTTTGAAGAAGAAGCATCCGTCAGTGCAACTCATCCAACACGCTGATGAGATTGCTATCTACTCTGAAATTCGCTTTCATATTCAGCAAGCTTTGGTCACTCTTGCAAAGTTTGTGGCAGATACTTTACTGGAGATAAGTATGTTAAAGACAAAAGCAATGAAGTTTCGTCGTGGAGGACGCCTCGCAACAGCTAATACTAAAAGAGAGAAATACTTACACTCCCGCCGCCCGCGATTTAATACGCGCGAGCCTTTGACGGGAGTGCCCGCCAGCCCGAATAGACAGGCCCGCAGCTCCCCCACCCTCCCCCCTATCGAGGTTCGGAATGGGGGTACCACACTACTCCACCGTACCGATTAGACGCGTTCACCTCGCGATTCCGCGTTACACACCAGAATATTGCACCTCCCCCCGAAGGGGAGTTAGACCCACTCCAGCGCAGAGGTTCCCCGTGATTACGGGGCCAGAAGGTCCTCCCGACCGGTGGTCTGCTTTCATGTGGCCACTTCTCACTCGTTTTTCCTATTAAGCCAAGGCAGCAGGCGTCCCGGACGGTACCACCGGGTGTCACCCGGGGCATTAACCGTCCAGCCCGGGGGGTCCTCGTGCAGAACGGTCCCCCCGTATTGGCAATAGCCTTAACAGCCCTCAAATGAGCCACGACAGGATGACAATATAGATTCGTTGCCAACCAATCTCTATCGTATGCCTTGCCCCCCGGTTAGTTGTTAAAACACGGCAGTGTTACTATTGGGAGTTTGTACCGTCTGACTAACTTACATAGGGGCCAGTGAAGGTCCCCGCAGCGCGCGGAAGTCGCGCACCAGCAGACCAGGCCGGTAAGAGAGTCATAGTTACTCCCACAACCGCAATCGACCGCCAGAATGCAACGTATATTAAACGGGTTATGGGCGTTCACCGAAGCAGCCGCAACCGATTGGTGTATCTGGCTTCGGGTACCCAACTTTTCACAGAAGACCTTCAGCGCCGCTTTAACCTGCGGTTAATTCGCGAATATGAAGAGCACTTACTAAAGTGGTAAGCTAAAATGTGTCAAGGGGACATGGAAATATATCGGACGCAAGCTATAAAGAACAACTCGTAGAAATATACCCAATACAAAAGTCGCCACCTGATTATGCGTCATGCAATTAACGGTTTCCATTATACAGTGTGCACAAAAGTTGGTTTCTATGAGGCAGACGAGCAGTGTACCTGTCGGCACTGTGGAACAACTTGCTCAACCTACCATCTACTATACTACTATAATTGTTTTCGACTGGCCAGTTTCGTTTTTGACGTTTATTGACTACAGGCAGAATGACTTGGGGTATTGTTTGCGTTCCGCTGCTAAGATTGGCGCATAGCTCTAATGTGTGAGGTTTACGTTCTCGCGCCCTCAATAAAGTTCCTGCAGGTTGTTAATGCTAAACGGCATGTACATTTATTTTAAATATCTTAGCGCAAATCCTAGTCTCAAGTAGGCGTTTTTAGTTGCAATTTTCTTTTTAAGTCGGATGAGGACTATTTAGCACATGAGGTCAGACAGAATTGTCTTCGACTGCAAGTGTGGGCCGGTAGTGTGGGAAAACTGCCCATGTCCCGTAAGCATTTGTGAGGTATGGTAGTCTAATTCCCCATCCGGGGCGATCAAGCAATTGCCTTATGTCTAGAAGCTGGGCTCTTGTAGTTAGTCTAGTAGTAGATCTAGTTTAGATCTGTGTGCATTATGCATACAGTTAGTTCAGTGTTGACTCTTGGCTTCACGCAGAGTCAGACATTATCGCTGTAGGCGGCATTTTTTACTTTTTTTCGAGTTTTACGACGATCTGTAAAATATCCCGACGCCAGGGCCTATAGCGTAGATCAGTCTGAATAACGTTTTTTAGGAGCTGAAAGCTACAGTGGCCGCTCATCTGCTAATTGCATCCATCACTTGCATACAATCTAATATTTTATCGCTCGGGAACCATTGGCCCATGCAATTGTGCTGTCTATTTATTAAAAACAAATTGAAATGCTCGATGATCGGAAATATAAAGAATCATATTCTTCTAATTTAGAAATAGAAGTAAAATAACTTCTAAATTACAGTTCAAATCGATAACAAATACAAAAATACGAAAGGAAAGCAAAACAAAAACACAACAAAAGTAGAACGGCAAAAGTGCGCACAAAATTTCGGCCTGCTAAAAGTCAGCGCCAACGGTGCGCATGTGCATGGGAAGGTTTCCTTATTTCGTAAGTATCAATTCCGCTAGGAAGAGGAGAATAAAATTGGTTTCTATAAAAAGAAAAAACAAGGAGGCGCAGACTTGACCCGTTTTAGAAGAAGATGTTCTTGGCAACGCAGAACTTGTAACCTTTGTGCACTTTATTTAAATGAAGTGTGTTTTAAGGGGCCGCCTCGGAACTACATGCAATTAATAGAAGCAATACTCAAGCCCTACCGTTTTGTTCTCTCTAAAGCCCTTTCGCGGTCAACGAAAAACTGGCAGAGACAATCTCCTCGGGTTAGGCCGCGTTCCTGGGAAATAGGCACTCGAGAAAAAAAGGCCCGACCGTCGCTTTCGTGTACACGGTATTTATCAAATTTGGTAACCTGCACTTACTGCGCCGTATATTGCTTTCATGATTATACTACAAATATATTATTATATTACGAGATTTAACGAATTAAATACAGTGTTAAGGTATTCGTCAGCTCGGCTGCTAGGCAAACCCTTAAAACGACTTTAAGAACAAAGATAAAACCCAACCTTCGCCGCTTTCATCATTCCGCAATTCACCTCGTGGTCGTGTACGCACGCTAACGAAGAGTTCACCTCTAAGGAGGATCCGCTGACGATTGATCTCAGAGTAGAGATGATGTCGCAGATGCGGTGGCACGAGCTGTGGCTTGCGAGGCAGCACAACGGAATTGAAGTGCGAAACAGTTCCGCGCATGGAGTTTCCGCTAAACAAGAGAGAGGGCGAGCAATATGCTGGGATGCATATAGTACATCCCTTCACAACGCCAACGAAGCACAAGCGAGGCTACTCCAGCAAGACCAGGAAACAGAACCCATGCCATGGAACGTCACGGACGTCCTCTCACGAGGCATCTGTCTTTGACGCACCGCCGAAAACCATCGGGTACACGAAGCATCCGAGGGACAGCGAAATAGAAAAAAGGGGAACCTGTCAAACAGTATGGGGCTGGGCGTTAGGCGACAACCACACCAGTGGTGGCGTCGTTGTAATGCACGATCATCCCCAGCAAGAGCAAGGACTCGACTCTAAAAAGCTCGAGCAGGCCCTGACGAATTCACGCCCAGAAATCCAACAGGTTTTATTGGAAATAGTGATCAGATCAAGCGTTTAACCAATGTAACCCGCAAACGTTTACCAGATGTACACAAGCCCATGCACTGGATCATAATAATACTAGAGCGTACTATCAAACTGCGGGGCACAGTAAAGAAATGCATGTGGCCCATCCTCATTTTACCTGGCGATGTGTCAGTTATGTTTCGTTCTAGAGTCAGATCTTAAGCCGTGTGGCGGTTTGTTCATGCTGGAACGATCAACAGAACTTTTGATTCTGTTTTTAGTGATGTGCAAAACTTTCACGTCAGGATTGCAGTTTAATGCTTCAAAATTAAAGCCATGCGTTTTATTATCAAGCTCCTTCTTTCGTAACGAATGCTTGCTCCGGGCCAGTGTTTGCTTCCTTACTTGAAACTACGCACCAGTGAAAACATCGAGCTTTTCGAAGCTTCCCTCACAATGTCATCCGAAAAAAAATCTAAGCAGAAAGCGCAAGCTATTACCATTAAATGGTTATCTAGGTTCTCATCCCTGAATTGGCATCCGGCACTTTACCTGTTGCGAACCACCGTTTCGACGTCACGGTTCGTCAGGACTTAGAGCACGGCGAGTCTGCCTTGCAAACAATGGACAAAAAACAGAGACAATGCGTAAAGCGAGCGTTAGGTCTGAATATAGGTTCATTTGGCTTATTCCGCATTCGCAGTAGTAAAATCCTGGACAGCACGATCCGGCCGAGGCAAGGCGCAACTACTAGCGACTTTTAATAAATCGAGCACCAAATGGCTTCAAGCCATCTTCTCACCGCAGCTAGCAACTATGCTGGCTAATGCAACACTTTGCATTGTTGACGGCCTGCGGTTGGAGGCGGCTGTATGTTTGCTGTATCATGCTTGCTTCACCGGTGTCGCCGACGGGAGAACATGGCCTCATGGCTGTCCTAAAAGCTGCAGAAAATAAGCGGTGACTCTTCTCTTACCGTTGCCTATTTAGGGCAGTTTATATGGAGTCAATTATTGGCTTTCGGTGCAAACCGCAACGGCGGTCGCGGATTTATCACACAAGTTTGAGGCGATTTTCCTGTGAACCGAAAAGCTACAGAAGACACTCACACCACACCGCCCTCAACGAAGTTCTTTCAGAGGCAATGCAATCAGCTACCGTGCCCTGCACAAAGAAATTAGTCGAACTGGAAGCTGACTCGACCGTACGACCAAACGGGATAACTTTGGTTTCAAGGCCTTCTGGAAATGCTCTTGTAAGGAACGCTAGCGTCGTTTCACGAGAGTCGAGCTTAGAGATCAGCAGGCGCGATGATTGCCAATTTAGTAGAGCAGCAAAACAGTCTGAAACGTCACGAGTTGGAGGCAAATCTTATAGTGCAGCCAGTTGCGATAGAAATCTTAGAGTTTATAGGCGGATCGATATTACCATTTGTGAGAGAAATTAGAAAAAGTAGCAAGCGAAAATCATGAATAGGAGGCGGGAGAATTTCCGTTGTAGATAAGATTAATTGAGGTTCAACGCGGAAAGGCGGCCACGGTACCAGACTCTCTACATTCCGTTTAATATTTGTTTTTACATATTTGACATATTAGCTTAACTCGCTCCTACTAAACGGTGGGTTTCTTTGTTCGGCAAATTCTATTGTCTTATAGGTGAAGGAGGAAGGATGTCCCTTAAACAGTGCCCCTCTATAAATCGGTTTACCAGAAGCGTAAGCATCCGGACTGACGTTTCGTGCAGGACCCTCTCAATGTTATCGTACGTGCTACTGCCAGGATCTGGCAGTCTTTTGTTACAGATAATGCCTGTATTTTTTGCAAGTTTTAAACTTTGTCTAATCGCAAACGGCACAACTATATGCATAAGTTAAGACATTTAGAAACACATTTAAAAACACATAGATTGCGTAGTACTTTTTGTTGTATAGGTAGCAGTCTGCTTTGCGTCGGTACTTCCTGCTAACTACGTTCATAATTGCCCAGTAGATGACGCGCCTGGCATTCACACTAAAACATTTTAGTGCATGCACTCTCTGTCTCTCTCTCTATATATATATATATATGTTTTTTTTAGCAAAAAAATAAAACATGAATTATTACTAACCGGTACACTTATACCCGGTTCTTCCCTATGCAGTACAGCTCGCCGCTTATTTTATAAATAATGTTCAATAACGCATATTTTCCGTCACACATAATCGCTGTGCATATAATACACCACCTATGCATGCGTAAGGACGCCTCGGAGTGACCACGTATCACAATCGAAGGTCAAACGCTCGTGTCGACTGAGCGACACAGCTTTCGGACGACTATCAAAATTGTCATCAGCTTGGCCAATGCTATCCAGCTAAGAAATTGCTAATAGGTAGCCCCATTTTTAACGTAGATAGATATAGCCCTGACAATCTGCAATAAAAGACACATTATTTGCCATTTGCCAAACCACCAGCTTCAGGTTTGAAGCGGATACCCCACGTAGATACGTGTCAGGTTATATGCGCATTGAGGAAGCCCAAGCTATTCCATTAACTAGTATATATATATATATAAGCTATTACTTACTATTATTATTTTAGCTCCGTTGGTGGCACCCTATGCGTGCCGATTGCGAAAATAAAGGAAGCAATCCTGGGAGTTTTCCGTGACTCTACAGCACTGGGAGTCAATAGCGTACGATGAAGGCGCGCACATTGAATGGCACCAGCTTATGTATGCATGTATGTATGTATGTATATATATATATATATATATATATATATATATATATATATATATATATATATATATTGATTATTCGCTTGGCATATATACCTAAATATATTGGCATATATTCCTAAGATATGCCATTGCAGGTTGCACCAGTCGCTGGGTGGAGAAACCAACCACATCGTCGTAATCGGCAAAATGCTTTGTCTTTGAAAGATACTCGTGCTTTCGGATACAAAGTTATATACAGATCGTACATGTTTTTCAGCTTTAAGCTTTCAGCTACACCTGAAAGCCGGAACAGGAAAGGAGTGTTCGACTCGTGACGGTGCGCGACCTGATAGAAATCAGAAAAGAGCCGAAACTACAAAGAACCACCGAAACAGGTGGAACTAAGATGAGAATAACAGTGGTCTCTAATGGTTTCCACTCCCCCATTCGCTATTGTATGACGCAGCACTGGTAGGTGGAAGCTTCTCCAATCCTGAACAGGTAAAACTGATAGTCGCCGCGGCCTGTCAGGACCTGGCTGGTGTGGAAGGTAAGTTGTACTCCTGGTCAGTTTAGCAGTGATTAATGTTTAGAACTAGGGCGCGGACACTAGAGCCTGGAGCACCTCTCGCAGGCCATCCTACCCCCCCTGCAATCCGGTATGCCATAATAACCCTGAGGGGCACCTCTGGGGCCGACGCAGACAGGTCCAGCGGCAATCCTCAGAAAACATGTGTCCCATATACTCGTATTATTTGTAACGTAGAAGCACGCGTTTATATCATCATGTGCATCAAGCATTTCCGAAACTTTAAAAAAGACCGTACACCAGTCGCTGACGTCCCTCCTTTGTTATCACGGGACCCTATGGGAGCCAAGGCCGGGAGGTAAGACGGCTTACGGTAATCATACCATGAATCGAACCACCATTGATATGGTACCAAAACTATTTCTCTAAAGTGTGCATCTATCCTGTGGTTGTTCTATGTACGTAAACCGTAATACTTAATTGTCGACTAGTGAACGTGAAAGTAGAAAAGTGTTTACCCCAGAACTCTAGTGCTTGCGAACTGTTTTTAGTTGGACTATCTGCTTTGACCATTTGTGCACGCTGCACAGAGGCAACGTGTAAACACCTCAACAACGTCGTAGGTGTTACGCTTAATGCTACTGTTGATGTTTTTACATTTACATGTACTTATATTTGTGATCATCGCATATCCTGTGATTCCTGTCAGCTTTAATTGCGATCGTCTTATTCAATATTATTGTCCTTAATGTTGCTGTTGTCATTGTTATGGTCGTGCTTGTCGTTGCCTATGCCATTTCTGTCCACCAAGAGTTTACGACCGGCCTAGAGCTAATGGCACCTTGGTCATACTAGTGAAAAGGGCCTCTCGTAGTGCTACTGTCCTTGTTGTTGTTGCCGCCGCCGCCGTGGTTGTCAATATGTTTAG
>QVRM01001724.1:0-44886 GCA_003439945.1 Dermanyssus gallinae
GCACGTTCTATAAATGCACTGCGGCAGTGCCGCTGTTTGCACCAGCTATCCATGTCATTAAATATCGAAGAGGCTAGAGATCGATTGAGAAGCATTTCATCATCATTTTGGGACTGCCACAAGTTTAGTCAGTGTGTACGTAACTATTGACCATCTCGTCTGTGCTGTTGGCGTGTTTCTACATACTTGCATTGTATCATTCGTCGTTTGCAAAATAGTGAGCGGGACAGGTGGCGGCTCCGGAGGTGTTTCATCGGTTGGACTCGGCCAGAAGTGGTCATGTCCTACGTGTACATACGCGAATTGGCCTAAGAGTCAGCGCTGTGTAATGTGCTACACGAGTTGGCCGATTAACAACAATCATCACAGCAACAATAATCACAGCAATCGTAACAACAACAACCACAACAATAACCACAACCATCACCACAATAGCTCCCACGACAACAACATTGTCGGCAACACGAACCAGACGACGGCGGTCGTGCACACGGGCCAGCCAACCTCGTCGCCTCAGTTCAGCTCCACAGCGAGGTCCTGTTCGCCACCGGTGATCATTGAAACAGGTAACCTTTATATATATATATATATATATATATATATATATATATATATATATATAAATCATAAGTCTGCAACCTATGAAAACTATTTCAACGCCGGCGAATAGAACTAAATGGAATCGTGTCGGTTAGAGTATATATATATATAAAAGGCGAGCACTGCCGAGTGTGCAAACGTATTGTAAATGATTAATAAATCATCACATGATTTTCTATATATGTATACCGGATTAATGACGATTATGAATGTAATCATTGTTCAGCGGGTGTCTCGTCAGGCGGCGCGATGGCAGGAGCTGGTGTTTCATCATACGAAAACGAGGAGGCCGAAATAAACAATTACTTCTCGACACGGCGTTGCGCTTCGAATCGCCAGCAGCAGCAGCACGGCAACAAGGCTGTTTCCATGTCTTCGGCAGACCGCCTTTGGCTGAACGCCTGTCTCGGAGTCCTCGAGGATAACATTGATCCGGTCCTACGCTACGTTGACTCGGGCAAGGACATCTTTCGAACGCTTACCAATCTGGATGTTCAGCATCTCCGCGCACTCTGGATGCACCACCAGAACCCCGGTGAGCAAATTTGTTTGGATTTAGGCATGTACATAAAGTACGTTCCATACTGGAATTGCTGGAAAAGCTTGCTGTTCCTTTATCCGACCTTCAGCAAGGTCGCAGTTCTGCTCCATTGCTACGTCATCGTTGCATTATCATCGACTTTCAATGTATCGTGCAGTGGAATGAAGGCATTCCACTGCAAGTGCACGGTACGTGCGCATCTGCCATTCTTATATTTGGCTTCCATAGGTCCTTAGGCATCGGAAGAGGTACTGCAGAAACCCGTCACAAAATAACTCGTCGTGACCAAGGTTGAACCTGACATCGAACGCACATAGGCGCACTATTATAAACACATCAAAGCGAAAACTTATAAGATAATCTGCGCTATGAATTGTTGTAATGTTATTGGTAGATATCTGCTGCGGGAATAAGGCGTACTTATATTTATTTCCGACATAGATTTATTTAGGATTTACAGGGTATACAATGAGCATTTTCCTCCCCACTGTCCCTAGGTAGTTTTGACCGCTATCCAAGAACGTATCTCTACGTAATGTTTGAAAAGTCGTGGAGTCCCTGCTACTTACATTGAAGATGGAAGTTTATTCTATGCTATGGCTCATTAATGATTCCACTCCAGATAATGATACAATTTATTAGTAATGGTTCCATAAATTATTATTATTGCGTTGTTTGGCAAGTCCTTAGCAGGGAGTCGAATCAAGCAAGCAGTGATTCGTCTGGGATATATATATATATATATATATATATATATATATATATATCCACCGTCACACCAGATCAGACCAGAGTTTAATCACATACCAGAGTTTCGAGCTAATGTTCTCTGAGATCGCGTTTGAATTTGAGCAGAGAGTTGATAGATTTGAGCGATAGATAGAGGAACTTGTAAACATATTTGTTTATGTGCTTAGTTTGTAGACGACAATGGTATCCTGCTAGTTTATCACGCGTTGTGCGCATTTTTTCAAATAAGTGTTCCACAATTTGTCCGCACGAGTCGAGGCTCGTGAGGGTTGCGTTGCCATTCGAAAACTAGCACCGAAGAGAGAGAGAGTGTGCAACATTCTTTAAAACCGTGAGCACATTTCTGGGATATTTCTCTTTATTTAAGTCCAACTTCGGCTATGAGCCGTTGGTGAAAACGCATCCAATTGTGGTCGTAGTTTGGATAATGGTCTGAGAGGTCATGTATTTCTAAGATCCCACAGGATGCTGCATAATGCCTAAGCCATAAGAATATTTGACGAGTGACACCTTTATTGATTGGCGCAAAACTGGATGGGCATAGAGAAGCATAAAAAGCGGCAAAGCTCTGGGCCTTACCGTTCTTCAATAGATCAACATTGATATGGCCAGTGATAAGTGTCAGTGCCCTATCTGGAGGCCCAGGGTAAATCATAAAAATTCCCTATGTTATTGCTATTGATTGCTCGAATAAAATTTTAATAATAGCTAACTAACAGCTATATATATATATATATATATATATATATATATGTCACACGTGTTTCCGTGAATTAAGGACAGATGGCAGAATTTTAATTTGGCTGCATGGGTTTTGTTTGACTGGTGTATGTATGTTTTGCAGGTCCACTGTACATCGAACCAGGCCTGTCATTGATCTACCTCTGCGTCAAGCTTCAGCGGGACGACATCCTCACGCATTTGCTCGCCGCATCGGACACGTCGGGCGGCGTCGTTCCGAAACGCGTTCCATCCGAGGTGTGTCAGGAGACGGCGGCCGACATCCGGCGGCACGTGGCCGCCTCATTCAAGCAGCGAAAGGGCACCGACTTTGCGTGCTACTTCGTCACCGACAACGTGACGTTTGCACTGCCGTCCGAGATCGAGCATCTGCATCCGTCCGTCCAGAAGATTCTCTTCGACGAGCTGCTCGACCGGGACGTGCAGAAGGAGCTCGAGGAGGAGTCGCCCATCATCAACTGGAGTCTCGAGCTCACTCAGCGGCTGGGCTCGCGCCTGTACGCCTTGTGGAATCGGTCGGCGGGCGACTGTCTGCTCGACTCCGTTCTACAGGCGACGTGGGGCGTCTTCGATCGGGACAACACGCTGCGGCGTATTCTTGCCGACAGCCTTTGCGACGCGGCCGCCCTCCTCTATCCGCGCTGGAAGGAGGCCGAAGCGTGGCAGGCCAATCTGATGCACTATTCGCTGGCCGAAGCCCAGTGGCAGGAGGATTGGGCTGTGCTCGTCTCGCTAGCGTCGCAGCCCGGCGCGGCCCTCGAGCAGCTGCACATCTTCACGCTCGCGCACGTCTTTCGCCGCCCGATCATCGTCTACGGCGTCAAGTGCATCAAAAGCTTTCGCGGCGAGGAGCTCGGCCTCGCCCGTTTCGAGGGCATCTACCTGCCGCTGCTGTGGGAATGTCCGTCGTTCTGCTGGAAGAGCCCGATCGCACTCGGGTACACGCGTGGTCATTTCTCGGCGCTGGTACCCATCGAACCGCCCGACGTCGACGTGATCGCTCGAGGCGGAGCGCACTCGACACTATCGCATCGGCAGGACGATATTATCTATTTGCCGCTGATGACCGCCGACAGAAAATTATTGCCTATACATTTTCTGACGAAGAACGAGGTACGCGGGCCGGCTGGCTGGCTGGCTGGCTGCTGACTTCATTGAGGCTTTGTTGTTATACTGAAACGTGACTTCTGTTTTTGTGTCGTTGCTGTCTCATTTGTATCGGATCAATCGGATGTAATCTGATTAGTGTATTAATTCGCTACAAACACGAATAAGCGGGAAACAGTATTCTTGAGTTGCAAGGGAATGCACACGCTACCCCAATTATGATGAATTGGTCTTAGTGAGCTTGCTGTGGAAAAGCGCGTTATTACCATATGGGAATATGTTGTTAGTACTATCCGTATGCTGCTTGTCGTTCTTGTGACATCTTTACCGTTGGCCAGTGGTAACTTTGCGACACACTTGTTTGCGTTTCCCTCTGATGCAGATGGGCCGCGAGGAAGAGCTGATTCGTGAATGGCTGGACTTTCGGCTTACGGAGGGTGGTCTTCTCGTAGCGTTGCAAAGGCTGCAGCCACCCCTGCGCCGGCCTACCCTTGTCACTCAGATGCTCGACGAGTGGCTTCATTTGTATCGAAATCTCTCACTGGGAAAAAATGCCACCAACGCGCGCCTCAACCAGTTGTTAAGTATGGCTGCCGAAAGAACTGAGCGCGTTGGAGGTCAAGGCGAAGCCGGGTCGCAGCAACAGCAGCAGCAGCAGACAAGGCAAAGCCAACAAGTTGTCTCCGAGGAGGATCCTGTAAGCGAGTCAGAATAAAGTGTAAGTATTTATAATTAATTTGTTTAGTGATTCTAGCCGCTAGTTTACCCTCCCTCCCCACCATCGGGGTTCAAGTCGCAGAAAGCAGGATGTCTGCAAAGGAGATAAAACACTGTAGCGATATAAAAAAAGCACGTAAAATTATTATTACCCGCTTTTTTCACATATCATGGCCTCCACAAGCAAACTTTGGAGAAAGTTAGAAAAGACGTTGCGTCCTGGGTAGAGGTTATAACAGGAAATAATCGCAAATATATATACAGGCAGCTGCTGTTGCTGTGCTGCTATGCCGTACAGCAACACTGGCTCTTCTCCATAAAAAGGGCGATGGGTTCTTTTAGTTAAGCGGGCATATGGGAAAATGAAGCCACGCGTTCAAAGTGTCAACTCTAGCACTTGTAGTAATAATAATAGTAGTAGTAGTAGTAGTAGTAATAATAATAATATAATAATAATAATAATAATAATAATAATAATAATAATAATAATAATAATAATAATAATAATAATAATAATAATAATAATATAATAATAATAATAATAATAATAATAATAATAATAAATGTTTCCTTTAGTTAGGCCGATAATATAGATAAGGTAAGCCACACGTTCAGAATGATCAACTCTAGCTATTCATGACAATGACTAATAATCATCATCATCACGATTAAAATACGTTTACAGGCAATCAATTAGCTACCATGTCGTGTTAAGCGCGTGTGTGGTTACTGGCTGGGAAGGTTTTACGTCAGAAGACCAACTGCAAAGCCTTCGGTAGAAGAGAGAGGAGAAATGGAGCGACATATGCCGCGGAGTCCGCGAAGACTGCGGCACTCGCAGCACTAATAGATAATCTGTTCGATTGTTGATGACTGTTTTGTGTAGATATTTAGCAAGGAAGCTAGCTGATGGTAGATAACTGGTTATTACAACTGTTTTATCAGCCCTAGCAGTGGGGGTGGTCGTTTTGGCGTGAGCTGAAACATCGAACATGGGATGTGGCCAAGCCAGCGCGAGTGAGATATAGCGAGACGCATACGTTGCGGGTGGGAGCAAAACGTTTGAGAAGGTAGGGCTATGAGTGGAGTGAGAAGACAATGGATGCTACTGTTACTACTAGTATCGGAGAATTTTGGTAGACGGTGACGACCTGATTTACTCGGTTGTACGCCAGTACGCAATGTTCGATTTCCACGGAGCGAAGCTCTACTGATAAGTACGGGCCGACGGCCTCGAGTTTCGTGTGAACGGTCAAGAACAGTGTGAGCCCACTTCACAACACGCGTACCGAAACTAGACAAATAATTCCGGGTCGATGACGATTATTTGTGACGTATTGACAAAGCAAAAGTAATTGCTGAATACCGGCATCAAGTTGAAGGCTCGAACAAAACACCACTAGCTGACATTGTATTCGTAGTTACATATTGCAGGCTTGTTTTGATAGGCCGATCGCCGAATATTGGCAGAATAAGCCGAATCTATTCGTTTATAGACGTACACCAAAATCCCGGTTAGCTGAAAATATCTTAGCTGCTAGTATTGCAACTTCAGACAGAAGAAGATGACAGAGAATAAGCAGTAAGACCACTCATGCACACACATGGAACATGGATAAGACTTTAGTTGAACTCCGAAAAGGTGATATGAAAGCTAATGCAGACGTAGAGCTTCTCTGGAATGGTTATACATCTATGTGTGTGCAAGGGTCCAATTTTTTTGTTCGGCAATTTCAGTTTGCTCTCTTTCTCTCCCTCTCGCACGCGCGAACCCTATCAAAAGGGCGCATTGTATATGTTCACGTACGGTGTCGTGTTGATCATCGCAGCTTTGAAGATAATTAAGGGCGGGCTATAAGCAGCTTCTAGTGGGCAAGATGGGATTGTCTTTTGAACGTGATCGCAGTGTGATCTTTCGGAGGTCAGAGCGTTAGGCGTTTCCTTCTCAAAGCTAATAAGCAGTAGGTAAAACAAGGCAGCATTGACGGCGCAGAGGTAGTGCATGTGATACTAAAGAGAATCGACACTTACCATTGCTTACATTTGCTAGTTACTGTAGTTGTAATGGTTATTGTTGCTATTACTTCGTAACACAATATTTTATATTTCTCGACAGTCAACAGAATAGGAAGAGCCCCAACGGAGATCATAAAGCAAGCAGGAATGAGGATATGAGCTAAAATAGACGAGGCTGATTTATTTCTGCCCGAAGGAAATCGGAGCCCGGCAGTACGAACTCGATTGACCCAAATGTAAGATAAATGGAATTTAGGACGACGAAACATCATATACGAGTCCAGTACATGGATCTATATATATATATATATATATAGCATAAAATTCTGTGAGCCGGATTGAATGCTGACGGGGATACCAAATAGAGTACGTCATATATGGGTGTGTGCAAATCGGTGATAGGGGAGATCAATGTGGTGATTTTGAGTGCTACGCGCAAATCCGGAACCCGATACAGATGGCCTGAAAGAGTGGCACTGACATAGCTGTTGCTTATGAGAACCTTTGTTTCGTGACCGGGCGTCATCGATTATTTGCAACGGGGCTATTGGAATCGACGGAATACCGGTAGTTAAATGCTATAGACTAGAGAGTCTTGCAGATGCAACGCGATCTTTTTTCCGCATATTGCGACAATCTACAATTATCTACAATTAATAATACCCTGTTGTTGATTGAAGTAATGCTGCAGTTACAACCATTATGAACTACTAATTATACTGATTAGCAGTAATGTAGTGGAAACTATTTATAAATGTCTAATCTATTGAGACGGCGACACTAACACATTGTCAACGAAATGTGATAGTTGCCTGTTGATGTAAAATGAGGAGCTATATATATATGTATCAGTTGTTAATATTATTAATACTATGTTAATAATATTATAGTAACATAACTACTAATAACAAGATGGCTATTGATAGTGTGGTGACCGACCATCTGATGTGAGAATAAATTGCGCAGCGGATGTATAAGCTTGTTCGTTGTATTGAAGCAATTGCCAATAGTGTACGTACGTATGTGTGTAAGAGTGTCGTCTGCAGCGTCTGTCCGCTCAGTGGAAGCTTACTCTCGCATAAGTGCTCTATCAAGTTCAATGTTTGCCAGTGTTTGCTCAAGCTGTAATTCGCGCTTAGAACAGAAATGATCGTATGTGCTAGCAGCATCATGCGAATAACTTGTTATCATCGATCAACGGACCTGCGAGAACAACGGTCGCCGAGCTTTGAACCACGGCTGCTGTAGATAGTCGGGCGTATTCTGAATATGTAGCTATTTTTCAAGAAGCGCAATTGTGTCGCTTCTGCTTCTGCGCATTTTCGATGGTATTTTCCTGGTAGTTTCTGCTTCAGCTAGTAGCAGCTGGATGACAGACGGATCGAATTGGCGAAATGTTTAGAAGTGCATAAATAGAGCGCAATCAGAGAAACAGAGTGAAAAGTGCGGCGGATCAATAAAGGCGGAGCAACCACGGCGTGCGGCGTTTCAAGAGGATGATAATGAAGGACAAAACCCCAGTGATACAGGTTTCAGAAGCAAGGTTGTTGCGGACTCGGTCAACGCGCGTCACTGGCTCGAAACTGGCAGATGGCCGTAACGCCAAAGAACTTAACGGAAAAGTAGTTGCCGGATTAGTAGCGCTGTCAGAGAGTTGCCGAAAGGGGTCGACAACCAAAGCAAAGCTAATGCGATTCCACGAAAGCGATAGCAGCAATGATAACAACAAAAACATCAGCACGGACAACAGCGATGAAAAGTACGAAGAGAGCTCCACCAAGTATAGCTTAGAAGCCATAGAAAGAGCTTAATAAGCCAGTACATGCGTATTCCCAGCGAAGTCGAGCAAATCGCCTACCATGGCTGTACGGTTATAGAGTAGGTAACATAGCACAGGCGTGAGCTGAGAATATTATCTCGCCAACCCGGTGGGGTGGCAAGTGATGTTTTCCTCTTTTTGTAGGTTTTTGGTGAAATGCATCGCTTACAATTAATGTTAGGTTAATGCTTGCAATAAGTATATGGTTCATTAGATTCTAACTAGGCTCATGGACAACAAGCACCATTGGAAAGAAAACGATTTGGGTAACAACAAGTTAAACGGGATAAACTGCGCCGATATATTTCGAGTTTTTTGTGTATTTGGCATTTCTACGCTACTCACCGGTGGGATGAGAACGGAGCCATTGGGCTAATAGCCCTTTCAGTGCGAAGCTAGAAACTTGGTGGTTTCTGAGCAAGAGGGGGGGGGGGGCGGGGTGGTTGCTTAAGCTGACTGAGAAAACAGATGAATGCCAAAGAGATGCTGTATGTCGCTTCCGTGAGACGGTGTCCTAGGCTAGTAAAAAATCATAACGCACTGACATGACTTGTTCCAAAATGGTTGCGTTGATGTATTTTCGAAGTATTGTAATCATGCATAATTGTTAATCGCTGTATTTATATACAGTGCATTACATAGTATATACATATACATATATTGCTACCTAAACATACTTAGTAAACGCTTCTGCTATGATATGACATCTTCACACATACAAAATGCTACTGTAGTCATTAAACTAATCGTCTTCAGGAGATTCCCCCCAGCTTTGTTATTCTTGAAAAAGGGAAAAAATCACACGGTGCTAAGTCAGGCTAAATATTCTGGGTGCTTCACTAGCGTGATTTTTAGAGACACGTTGGCGCTTAATTTTTATATGCGTTTGCACTCCAACGCCTGACCGCTGCGAGCTCTGGGACTTAAATAGAGAGAATCTTAGAGAGAATCAATACTTCATCAGTAGCAGCCTTTACGTGAGCCCTACTTTCCCCGTCCTCGCTGTTTTTGGACATCCTTCTTCGAACGAAGTTCTTTGTGCGGTTATCACTGAACACTCCTGTGCAGTTAATCCTTGCTGGATGTCGTATAAAAGAACAGTTCGCCGCTCATTTTCTTATGGCTCATGTGGAACGGACATGTTTGTGCTCGCTATTTTTTTACGCCGTGTGTCGTACATGATTGGCTTGGCTTTTTGCATATATGCCAGAGATCGTTCAGCAATGCCGCCTGCCGCCCCTCGACGGCGTTTCGCACTAGTTCACCGGCAGAGCAAAATTGCAAGGCTCCTATATACGTATGGGTGGGTGTGGGTCCATCGTGATGAAGTAACTGAGCGGGGACATGTTACGTGTGCATTGTATTACAGCATTGTTCAGACTGCTACTACTACAATTACAACTACTGCACATGGCAGACGATGAGGCGCGCATAGCAATACACATACAGGCTGTTGTCGTTAGCAAATGTTTTTTTTCTCACCAGTATTGATAGCATCATCCATATCATCCTCCGTTGTTTCGTCATGTTTCGTTCGTTGCTAGCTTGACTTCAATTGAACATTCACGCATGCATGTCTGACTGTGTGTTTGGGGCCGTAAGCGCGTTCGGCCATATGCGCGCATATGATTATGCACGAGATGCACTGCTTTTCTCGAATGGTCACGATGATGATGTGCACCTTTATGCTGAGAACACAAGTGTTTGCAGTCAACAGCAACGACAGACAGTTTACGAGAGAAATACTAATAATTTAACAACATCCATCTACCAAGTTGCGGTGAATAAATGCTTCTTATAATATCGGCTTATGGTGAAAAATGCAAAGCTAATCGAGTACATGAACAGACATGGCACGCGAAACTATCGAACGTACTTCGTACTTGGTATAGGCTACCGAAAATAAATATGATTACAAATTGAAACTGAGGTAGTACTGGGTAAGAAAGCATAGTCTAGTTTTCTTCATGTGGTATTTTAACATCACAGGTAGCATTGATAAAGTATCGACAATATGTTTCTCTTTTTTCAATTTATGTATGTATATATGCTCATTCTGCCCCATTGCGGAGTCTTCAGTGGCTACTTTTGTTCGATTAGACATCAGGAGCGAACAAGGTCGAGATTATTAGAGCTTTGCTTGGCATAAGTCCACTGGAAAACTCTTAAAGCGACGCATGCTGATTTTCTGCACAAGTACCAAGTTTTCAATAAAGGTCATATTGGTGGACAATGTCAATGAATAAACGTCGTTCCAAAGATCTTCATAAATGGAATCGTGATGAATCTAAGAAAGTTTCGCACAGCCTCGGTCTTACGAAGATGAGCAAATAAGTATTGCAAATTATTTTCTTAGATCACTCAAGTAATTCTAACAGATTCGCTAGATATGCTACGAGAGTGATTTGTTCTAGACTATTACGGAACTCCGCAGTGTGTCGCGCTGCGTTGATGAGATATTGTGCGTGTCAGGTTCAGATCCTCTATGAGGAACCCTGGCATTCGCATAAGCACGTCACAGGGCCAACGTTACGTCGGCCGATGGTGTTACCCTATACAACTTTACCTAACCTCGTAAAAAGATGTAAGCTTCGTGTTGGTTCGAGAAGAAAGTACTACAATAGCTTGAAATCCGTACATTTGGAACAATTATAGAACGGTCTTGCTCCGATCGATCCAAGCCAATTGCATAATTGAAGCTTTTATCCCATTATTGACAGTGGCATGCGTCTAGCCTCCTTTCCTACTGGTTTCAAGTCCTTTCTTCCAAAATCTGTCCTGCTCTCTTAGTAGATTCTGATTTCGTTCTAAAGACGAATTAAAGTATAATTTACAGCAAAGACGACCGCGTTTTGTGCCATGAGTCAGATCTACTGCCGACTATCTGGCCAGTCTGCTCTGGCGGCGGTAAACTCTTGTATTTCAGCGACTACCACCACGTAAATGTGCTTCCACGTTTTGTGCTTTTAGAACATGTTTACACAGTTAGTGGTAAAACATAAACTATATTTTGTCCGGTATGTTTCTAATGCACACATATATATATATATATATATATATATATATATATATATCAAGAACGATCGCCAGCCATTATACCCACTATACAATTACAAAGATTTTATTGTGCGCGTTCCAATATGCCAGACATGTGCAGAACTCTCGTAGCAGCGTATAGTATAACGGTCAGATTATCAATCAAATCAATAGGGCTCTTGGATATAGGAATATTTAAGTGGTCTCAAAGAAAGAAGTTCCAGACTTCATCGGGGCGATTGTGCGGGGCAACCAGTCGGTTCGTCTCAGCCAATCCATAAATAGCCGAAGATGACGTCGTTGTGATAGAGATATCATAAGTATGCGTAAATTTTTCACTTTAACTTTTTGAGAAGTAGATAGTAGCCTGTAAGGTAGTTCATTCACCAAGTCAGCCCAAAGTGCATGATGGGAACACCAAATATAGAAGAGCTCTTAATCCAATTCACAACACGCCATCATCATTCTGCGATGCATTAGGAGAGTGTCGGCTACCAACTGGTATGAGCTGCCGTACCGTGCATAATGCACTAATCGATAATAATCTATCTGCATCCGAGCGAGTTTAGGCCTTGCGGCCTACTGATTACCAACAACGTGGTGGCGCACGCAAAATAATTGCTTCCGGTTTTCCTTGAGCCAATTCGAGGTCTAGCGTGCGGAGGTAATGCGGGATATCCGCCAAGACAGCGTTGACTGTTCCTTCAAGTTGACCCTTTTTCGCGGGCGGTGAGTCCCAAATCGTTCTGCGCAGCCGACGGAATAGATTCCAGGTGGTGTGGGAGTCTACGTACTACATCGTAGGTTAAAATTTATAGGCTTGGTTCCAGTACGTATTCCTGGGGACCCTGATCTGAAAGAGCCCACGCTTTCGTAGGTTCTCCTTGGTCTACAAGTGCTTAGTGTATCGCGTGCCACAAATGTGACCTTAACACGTTATTCGTACCTGAAAAGAAAGCTAGACAATGCGGCCGGTTTGATCTCGGCGCATTTCCCTGTGCTATGTTAGCACTTTGCTAGATTCGACGTGCCGTGTCCTAAAGCTTAGTTATAGTGGAATAGTTTCCGCGAGCGAGCACTATTTTATTCATCATGCGTTTGAACACCTTTGGGTCGTTCTATAAGAGGATGCGCACTCTTCGTAGGCGGACCGCACCTGGGTTCGGGGGTTTTCTTGGCCGTATGCGTTCAGTTCACAGTTCTGATCTCTTGGATGTACATTGGCTTGAGGGCAGGGTCTGTATTCTCCTCAAAGAGAACCGGCTGCGGTCGGTATCTTTGGAGGAAGAACCCAGTTTTAATCGGTTGGGCTACTTGTAGTGGTAGTGGCAGCTGTTCGATCTTGTATTCGAAGGTTTTTCTTTGACCTTGCTACTTTTTATTGCCCTAAACCTTTCTTAATAGGAGTGTTCTGGTCGGTGTCTCGCTCACCGCAAAGCGGTTGCAGGTTCTTCGATTATCGGTGATCTGGCTATTTTACAAGTGGCACCGGGGCGACTTATGATATAGACGCAAGCTTCTCCTCGGCAGGGTTCATTGAATAGTGTAGAGATTTCCACTGACGACTAATGGCAATGAGATGAAGCTTTCTGTAGACGGGTATAATTTATCCTGAGAAAGCGCTGCCGTTGTGTCGAGAACGCGGGATTAGGATGGAGTTAAAATGACAGAAAAGGTTATATATTAATAATCTGATGGAATGCGTCTGCCGTTACCAAAAACGTACTCGCTCAATTTCCTTTTTTTAATAAAAAGCTGCTTGCCCAGAGACCGTGAATCGCATTCATTTAAATTTCCTCCCACGATCGCCTTCCGGTAACTACCGGTACTTATGCTGATCTAGTTGATCGAGAAAGTCTTGTATTTCTGGTACCTGGACTTCGAAAAGGTACACATTGAGATCGCGAAGTCTGAATCGGCAATGAGAGAAGATGTGGCCGCTCCGACTGAGGTGGCAAAAGTTCTTTAAAAAAGGGGAATACCTTGATCGAATAGTAGATGTTGCCAGCGTGGAGTCCAGGTTCGAAAAACTGTACTACCGGGATCTGGGAGAGTAGTAAAACCTCTGTGATATTATCGGCCGCACGCTGAGACCATAGACAGATAGCATATATATATATATATATATATATATTGCGAGACAGTCCCCTGGCCGTATGTTCGAAGCGAGATATTAGGAACATTAGGTACCGAAACCATTGCAGCGACTTATATACCTATATATGCTATTGGCGTAGCATATATATATATATATATATATATATCTATACTGATTAGACCCGGTGTCAAGTCGCTGCAATGGTTTCGGTACCCCAATGTTTCTAATGTCTCGCTTCGACCATACGGCGTGTGACTGTACCGCAGGCCGAGCAACCTCGGAACTTCAAATCTTGAGGACGAGGCCACATCGTGGCGCGGCCAACATGAGACACTACGCGACATCGACGCAAAGGCCAGCATAGTGACTACTGCGACAACCGCAAAAAAAACACTAGTAACATAAATATACTGCCAATAAGCCTCAATAATATATATATATATATATATATATATATATATATACTGCAAGCCTCATATATATATACATATATATATATATATATTGTGCTCTGTGGAGTTGTTTATATTCCGTTAATATATATATACCTTGCAACGACAGGATGCATAACCTAAACGGCGAGTCGTTAAGAAGCTAATTGCCCAAAAGTGGGCGAGGTTTAAGTGCCGTGGCCAACTTCTACGATGTGTCACCGCCAGTAGCACAAAAGTTTTAGGAGAAACGCTCTAGGCGTTGCCTTTTACATAACTGTTTCGATGGTACTTGCTACAACAATGAACGTAAGCATATACTTTCTAAGGTAACTTACTAGTTAGGTATTATATATATATATATATATATATATATATATATATATATATATATATATATATATATTGTTTATTTCGCATGGCACATAATTACAATACAATTCATTCTTTATATACAATTTTAACCCTTCAGCGACCGTTCCACCGGGCGAAAAAGTGCAAAGACCGCCGATGCGTCTGGCAGCTCGCTGCGTGGTATTTAGCGCATTTCTGCGAGCAGAACCGACAACGACATTGATCGCTAACTTGGTGAAATCCTTACTACTACAAGGATTTCACTAGTTAGGTATTAAACACCACAAAAGCTTACTTCTGTAGACTACATTGCTTCGACATGGAGAGACATAACCGGGTCCTTGCCATGTATTTTTTTTATACACGGAAACTAGCACAACCCGTCAATACCTGTTCATTGAGCCGAAAGCTCACTGAGATGAAGAACGTTCGCAGAAGCAGTTTTAGCGAATGCTCGACGTTGCTCATACTAGTATGTCCACATAACTACACAGGTCAAAGTACTATAAATAAAAGTTTTTTTTTCTCAAAGAGAGTATCACCTGAATATATATATATATATATATATATACCCGCCATACGTCCGCACTGCAAAACCTCGTGTCTTCAAATGTGTAGAAATATATATATATATATATATATTCCCCCCTAGTGTAGTTAATCTGTAATCTATGATTTATTTTAAGGGTGCACATTTCCTTTTGCTTCCACGTGACTGCTACGTGCCAGCCACGTGCGGACGTGCTCAGTCACTGCTTCCACTGTTGTTATTGCTGCGGCTGCTGGCTTATTCCAAAAGAAAACTTTATCACGTTACTGAGAGAAAGTGGTCAGACTCGATGGAGATGTCGTGACATCGACACTCCGTTGCGGGAACTTAGTTCTTGTGTCGCGGTCACAGCGCTCGTTGGTTCGGCATCTATCTGACGATTCAGCTCTCTCTCTCTATATATATATATATCTGTTTTCTTCGAACTTTTGTGTTCTCCATTCGCTCCTCGACCTTCCTTTTGGTGCAGCCTTCGAAGGAGGGCTGACCCTCGATAGCCTGTCATGGCAAAAGCAGCCAAGACGCCAAGCGCCAGGTAAGATTCTAACGGAAAGGCTCGTGAGCGATGCTTTCTGTCCACGTTGGCTATTGATAGAGATAACAAAAGCAAAGATCTTACTTTGTAAAGCGCGCGTTGGGCTTGACAAAAAACACATCGACTGACGCTTTCATTTACTGCCATTTACTTATCTAAATTACGCTACGAACGCACATTAGTAGAAGATTTTGTACTAAAGACTAGATACCGTTCAGTACACAAACATTAGAAGCCTACAGATCATTTAGAGAAAACCGCAACGTGGCATTGGTAACGGATTATTTGCCTGGCATTTGTATCGGGTTGTATGCCTGGCATTTGTATCGTCTATGTCGATCGACCTGCTTTTTGCAGTAATAAATGGAAATTGTCATCATCGAGAAACAGATTCTGTATGCTTCGATATGGCACACGAACAACATGGCATGGTTATCACCACATCATATGCTTGAAAGGAAATTGTTATGAAATTGATGAGTGCGTTTGTAAATATTATCGAGAGTGCAATATCAGACGTTACCACATACTCAACTGTTCGTTTATCGAAACATCGTCACTATAGTCATGTATCAACGATACTGCTAGCCTACCAAATGATATTCGAACGATTGTTCGATACTACCAATTTATAGTAAATAAATCTAAACTAATAGTGTGTGATTTTGCCTCTGTAGAAGCATCACGCACTTATGTCTCCTTTTATTATGTACGATGATCAAAGGATGAAACAAAAGAGGACTATCAGTAGTAGTAACAGCAGACTCAACTAAAAACCAAAGCAAAGCACGACAGAAAACGACAGGGATGATGGTTGCATGTGTGTGTACATGATCACACTATCTAGGTGGTAATAACCATGATGATTCTTGCAGTACAATATATTTATTTTTCGACGAAGGCATTGCCAGCCATGCATCACTTAATATGGCCTACACGAAAACAAATTACTGCCCGCATTACCACAGCAGGCAAATGCGACAATCATGTCTTACGTAACTAGGAGAAACGAAATAGGATACCTAAATTTAGCAATTATTGCTCACAGTATATAAAACATATACCTAAGGCTCACACTTGTATTGAAACGTATATAACCGAAATTATTGTGTTACAGGCTTTCAACTGGCAGCAGTGGCACGCTCAAGTCCCGCCGTGTCATTGCTAAAAAAAAGAAAATTAATGAACGACTCCGAGTAGATGCTCAATTGACACACACCAGGTACACTTCGGGTTGACCAGTCTAAAGATATATTAAGAGTAGATTGATCACTATGCACTTTTTATTTTGTTTGCATAATATATATATAGCATATATTCGAAATAAATTAAGGCGTCGCTTTCTAGAGATTATAAGTGCTATGCTCCACTCACCGAACAAATGTGCTGTACTAACACATGGTACGCTCCACTTCAATTACAAATCGAATGAAAATGTGCTATTCACTCTTTGATATTCGCTCCAACAGCCTACGGAAGTAACTTCATTACACTGAAGGTAGTGGCAGTATAAATCATATAAACTGATTGTTCGCTTGAGGCATACCTGAACGCATCAATCTATTTGAATGCAACTAATATCCCGCACGACTTTCACAATGTCGAGTTCATTCACCATTGTACGACTCGCACATTTTATATAATAACGGTGACTTTGTGCTATATATATATATATATATATATATATATATTGTTCTTATGAATACACATATCGTCTGCTCGCATCGCTTCTGGACAAAATCGCTAATGCATCTTTAAGACATACCTATTGTTTACGCGTTTCTTGTGAGTGATTCTCTTTGCTTAACTCTTCTGCCACAGCGAATATCACTTATGCATCATCAAACAGCATGTTACAATACAGACACGAAGTAGAGCTTTGGCAGCGTTATGTTCGGATGAGTGTTACAAAGGATTCTGTTAGTCCCGAATCGTCTCTTTTTGAGATAGATTAGTCATTATTCCATTTCTTATATTTTTGAAAGAGTTTTTTAGTATAGGAGAACAGAAGATAAATTCTGACAGAAGCAGGTGCTTAAGTAACTCCAGTAATTCGGAATCCCGAAGGGTACATAGATAGATAGATAGATCAGTCAAGAGCTCGTGGAGTGTCGTATCGTCCGAAGACTCGACGTTCTGCCCATGTCGTACGGCCGCGAGTATTACCCGTTCGCGAGTTGGAATTGAACCCATATTTAAATATGAAGAATTGTCTCCGTCTCAAGGCTCGAGGTGGGCCGAAAGTCGAGTCTTCGGACGACGCTCTTGCCTAGTCTATGTATATACGTGCCGTATCTTCAGGATTCGGAAGTACTGGAGCGCCGACTATATTCTTGCTGTCCTGGATAAATGGCTTGTCAAAACGTGTCTGGTTGGCTTGCACAGCGAGTTCGTCCTACTTCGCTCTTCCTTTTCAATCTCAAAGTTAACTCACATATTGAGAGGAGTGGGCGGTTGAGCTGATAAGTTGCGCGAACTTAGCAACGTTGCCATACGAACGGTCGGACCTCTTGTTCCTCCTGGACCTCCGCCATGGCTCTAAAGCGCAGGCACTTTTGCCGGTACCGAAAGTAGGATTGAGTCTTCTCGAGTTTGTGTCACTTTGGGCGTCCCCAAATCGCCCCAAAACATACCCAAAAAATGCCTCCCCCCCCAAATGAAATCTCGCAGGTTGGGCTCGTTTGCTGCTATAGACCTTACTCCAAGCTGTGACCGCCCTAGAATAGTTTAGAGCCGCCTCACGAGGAAACCAAGAAGATTTCTCATCCGCGACAGTATCTTCAACTGAAAACATGTGATCTTAGTTCGTGTGGGTAATTCCCCCTCTCTCGAGAAGCAGCTTGACGGGTTTTCGCTCGGCTTATAATGAAACGGCAAAAGCTCGCCTGAGAGTGAGTAGTGAGCAGTGTCGCGGGGACCAGAATCTTCCGAGCGCCCTACTGGTTACATTACTTCGACGATATTACTATAAACAATTGCGTCTGCCTTTGACTGGGTGCAAAGTCGGCAGATTCCGGGGCAGGTGCGGAAACTCGGTGCACGTTATCGCACATGATCTACTTCCCTGAATCCGTAACGGTGGCAGACGGTGAAACATCCTGCCATCAACGACGTATCGTGATACAGTCTTCTATTGTAACGGTCAACGTAATTAATGTGTTATTGTCGGTATATATATATAGTAGTAATTATAGTTAGTAGTTATATATGTATACTATATGTATATATATATATATATATATATATATATATAGAAAGAGAGAAATATATCATTTATCTTCAGTAATAGCCAATTAATTGCTCGAACTGACAAAGGTATTTTGGTATGTATTTCAGAGATTCAGATCAGGAAAGTGTTGGAAAAACTAAAAGGTAAGCCGGATAAAAGAGCATGGATAATCTCTGCAGGTTGGTTTATTAGACCAGCTTGAAACCGTTTACTGCAAGCCCTCTTTATGTTATTCTCCTCGGTACCACCTCAGTACTGTTTTTCTTTAAGGTTATCATAATCGAACGCTGCTTGTTCGGAGTGGTAGCTAGTAGGAGACTTATTTTGGCTTTATCCGGCAGAGATATGTAACTGTAGGGATGCTTAATCCGACTAACAATTAAGGATGAAGAAATATTTTACCCAAGAAGTATTCGATCGTACGCGTCGCAACGGCTAGGCTTTTTATATATAGAATTAAGCGTTAGCCACCACAAATACGCCTATTATAATTTAATAGCACCATACACATATATATATATATATATATATATGTAGGAAAGATATAGAAATATATACGTAGGGGAGTTTTTACAATTTCGATGAGACATACTTTTATGAATAAAAGACAGATAGACTTAATTTTTTCGTGTAGAAGGTAGAATCACTAAACCAATTTCTATAGATTTGTTCTAAGGCAATGAGCTCTTGGGTCAAACCATACCTTCATATATATATATATAATATATATATATATATATATATATATATATATATATATATATATAATATATATTTATATATAATAGGGAATATGTAGAAATATGTACGTAGGAAAGTTTTTACATTTTCTATAAGACATACTTTTATGAATAGATGGGATTTTTCGCGTAGAAAGTAGAATCACTAAACAAATGGTCTATAGATTGTTGTGAGGCAGCGGACCCTTGGGTCAAACCACACCTTTAAAATGCATTTTGCGATGCATTTTTTGGTCCACTTCGATGACTTTAAACCTCGATTCGCGTGAATCGAAACGTCGTCCTTTCGTCGTTTCAGTTCTGTAGAATAAAGAAATCGTGCGATTAGGCTAAGTGCTTCACCATCATCACTTCACTTGCGTCGAGAAAAGCCTCAATAGTTTTAGCCTGGTGGGCTGGCGTGTTGTCGTGGTGGAGCAATCATTGTTTAAGAGACGCGTTAGAGTTCTTCCTGGTTAGCGCAGTGAAACGATATGGTAGGCATTCTGCAGAAAAAATTGGAACTCTCATGGGGCCGACAACTGAACTCCTGGAGGGTGGCTTACACACGACAAAGACTCACATCGATATAACACAAGTTGGCTAGGATTTTCCACAGTCATCCCAATATAATATATAATTATATATATATATATATAATAGCAGCTGATAGCTGTTTAAGTGTCAATGTTGTATGCATACCCAATATGAGCGTTAGAGGGAAGCAAGTGTTGGACCAGTTTAACACCTAAGGGAAAAAGGTCCTTAGTGGGTATCAAGTCATTAATGGCAGTGTATTTTATATATATATATATATATTACTATAGTTTTACACTACATATAATATTAGTTCATAGAGTATTATTTAGCTTTCAATCTCTAATAATATTCATACTGTTATTCTATCTATCCAGAAAATAAGATCTATCTTTAAAAAAAAATCGGGAATGCGAATATTGTTTTTTAATTTGCCATAACCAAATGCAAGATGGTGGTCGGGATGAAAGCAAAGAAAGTATGAACTTGGGCGGAATCAAAGGCAAAACCATTAATACGACTGTCATACGACGACATCGATTGTCCTTTTCTTGTCGTCAGATCTCTGGACCAAACGAGACCGGTTACTAATGTTCACCATAACTAAACCGAAAGCTCAATGGAGCTTTGGCCGCGGTCAGCAATCATGAAGAAGCAGAGTTTAGCAGCAAATTTTAGCTTTCTGATTTTGCATGAGCTCGGCACGCCGGGATATATAGCAAAAATATAGTTGAACATATACTATATACTAAATAACACGATAATTAAAATTAAGCAGCTGACGCAAATCGCACAAATAAGGCGTTGTGGCAATGGGCCCACCAGCACAATGGAAAAAAAACCGACTGAAGGCAAAACAAAGTGGTCTTTGCTCAGCATCTGACTAGTAGTGACTTGGATGGCCACAAGCAGATTGGTTCTGAGAATTGATTGTTGTGTTGGTGTTATAGAGTTCATCATCATTGGTCTTCGGGTATACAGCAGCTGGGTTCTCGGATATATAGGAGCATTGTCCTGCTTCCTCGACATTCTTCGGCTGGAGAAAGCCTTTTTATATAGATCTAGTAGGAGAATACTGTGATCTGGCTAGCAGTAGAGATTAAGTGATGGCATATTGTGGTCTCTGACCAGCGAATAGTATTGTCCCTCTACTAATTGATCCTAGGATCTGAAATGCTACGAAAACTATACAAAAGCAAGCTTACAGTTTTTAATATTATATAGTTGTCTATCCACACATACGTATGTAGTATATTCGAATCACAATGTGTAAATAAGTGCCCATAGAATGAACACCTTTTCATTTCAGCAGCGGTTATGGGACGTTTGTGCGTGTTTGATTTTAAGGGGTCAGGATGGTAGTATTCGTAGTTCCCACAATTGTACAAAAGCCGCGCGCCCAGGGATAAATGGAACAACAGGCAAACATAAAGCGATTGCCACTATGGACGGATTTCGTGTTAGCAAGATGACCCCTTCGAAGGCAAGTATCACCTTAACAGGCTCGCATAGCAAATTTTCTTCATGCCGCTTATATTAGTGTATACGTAACGTATATTATTTTATGCAGTACACATGAGGACATAATTCCTCCTCTCCCAAAGGTCATACAATCTTAACGTAAGTTACGTATGCATATAACTAATGGGTAACTAATCGAAACGATTTGCATTTTTGCTTACAGAAAGATAGGATATTGTGAACCGAATGGCAACGTTTCTCGATCAAAGCAACCATATAGGTGCTTTGCAAATATAAGGCATCATAAATCAAACTTAAAATCTATAAAAAAAAAATAGAATATATATAGATATATATACATAGCATATACATATATATATAGATATATATCTAATATATTATATATAGATAATATCATATATTTATATATACAAAACGTATGATATAATAGGCTATAAAGAAGCTTCTCCTCCCATTTTAGAGGATACTCTTGCGTAGATGTAGATCGCTGATCGACCCGTCAGCTAAAGCGATTGGAAAATATCTGAATGAAATCAGTTGTAACAGTCTCTATTGATATTTTATGCGTCAGAAAACTGGTAGCAAAGCTCGTCGCAAAAATAATGAGTTTCCAGCATATGAACGCCCCTCGGGACATGTCAGAAATGTATTGTTTAATTTTTAACACCGAATTTGATCCGGATGTGTGGTTCTTCATTTCGACGGTGAAGAAAGCGAGGTTCAACTCCTTAAAAAATCGCCGATTCTCGCTCTCTTCACCTCCGAATCAAACTCGAACAGTAACCGCCGCCACCGATTGGCGCAAAATCTGCCCTCATATATAAGATTCGCACAAGTGTTATTTATCAGCCCGTAATTAAAAATGAGCCGTCACGGCTTGCGCCTGCTTTAGGCAAACGCATGGCATTTTTGAAACCATATAGACGGTAGAATTGTATTCGACACATTTTTTACGTAATTTTAAAAGTAAAGTTACTCTATATATATTATAGATTTTTCCCGATGATGCTATACACACACAACATATATATATATATATATATATATATATATATATATATAATTTACTCGAAAAATAACGCTGAAAGGTATTATTTGGTCTAATTTTGGACATCGTAGTTATCTACTTATGATCTTCGAGAGAAAAGAAGAATATAAACATCCTCGATAGGTTTTCTTCTATTTATGCATCCTATACACAATCCTTGTGACGTTTGACCAACTTCTAAAGTGACAACAGCACCACAATTTAAACACGTTAGACATTGATACTCAATAGGTGAGCGGACCGACTCGCCTATGGTTTCCGGAAATCGCTAGACAGCGACTCCGATCGGCAACCTCGAAGGCAGGGAGCAGCTTCGATGGCGAACACTCTACTGTATTGGCTTACGCACGCATCAACAGTGAGAAAACAGGGAAACAAAATCGAGCTGCCAAAGAACCTCATCGGACCTCATCGGTAGCAGATGAACCACAACGGAGTGCCAAAAAGCTCAGGGCTAACAAAGGCGGCGGAACTGGTGGCTGTACTCGCACGCCCGACCCTGGCACATCAGTATCTGCACCTCTCCCAGACGAGATCGCTGCCCAGACGTCTGACGAGGCACCAACTGTCAACAGCAACAACAACTGCACCGTGTGCCGAAGATGCACCTAGTCCTTCCGCTACGTGTTCGCCTGATGTCGTGCTTGAACGTCGCACGGATGGTACACCTTCGCCTTCGGTCGTAGGCGGTGTCACGGAGAGTGTCCGGCCCACCGAACAAGAAATCACCCATCCTGTGGGCAGCGCCCCTATTTGTGCGGACGTTTTTCAAACCGCTGGGCCAGCGAGCGCTGAGACGACGCCGACTCCTCCACAACAGGTCACCCTACCACCCATGACTGAGAGTTCAGCCGGCAGCCGGCCGTTTCACGCCCACCTCACACCCAGTGACCTCTGACACCTACCTCACACCCAGTGTGACCCACGTCACACTGGGCGTCACCCAGGTCAGCGTGCCCGCACAGATCCGCCCTGTGCCACCGCCCCCGTGCTCAACGGGCGACCATACGCTGGTGCCTGCTGGTGTTGGCGGCGGCGACGCCCCACAGTTGGCCGGCGGGGACGCCCCACTGTTGGCCGGCGATGACGCCGTGTTTTTAGTGGGCGATGACGCGCCGTTATTGGTCGGCAACGATGCCACGCCGCTGCCGGCAAACCAGGCAAATCAGACGAACGTCCTGCCGCCGGCGTATATCACCGAGCTCTGCCCGGCGGAGGGTCTGGTGGCTGAGACCAGCGACATGGAAGCACAGAAGGCACCGACTGAAGCCCACTCGGCGGCGAGCCACGGCAACATATCAACAAACCGCGACATAATGCCGATGGACCAAGACATTGACGAAGTGGAGCCCGAAGGCGTTACGTTTTCCGAAAAACAAGACGAAGACGATCAAACTGGCGGCGGAGGCGGCGGGGGCGGAGGCGTTTACCCTACGGCCAGTACCACCCTGAAGTCGAGCGGCAGTCGAGCGCAGGCCTCTCAAGGCCAGTCCAGCGACGACGACGACAACGACGACGAAGGCGGCGGTGATCCTGACGCGCGGTGTTGGCGCGAAAACTTTCTTCGGCAGTGCGCTGCACTCGTCGAAAGGCGGTATCGGAACGCGTGCTCGATCACCTGCGTAAAACCGATCAGCGAACAGTTCACGCACGTCTACGAAACGACGTACGTAACACCGCGTAACGGTTCGGAGGTTTCTCTCCCCCTCTCTCTCTCCTCCCTCTCTCTCTCTCTCTGGGTTTGGGAGGTCTATGTCTGCCCCCGTATTTACCAATAGTGTGTAGAGTAGACGCGGAGTAGAGAAGGGTGTAATGGGTCAGTGACGATCGCGCGGTACGGTAGGAGCAGTAACCGCTACGTAACCCGTGGTCTAACGATTACGTTGACCAATTCATTTCTAAGAGTATTTGTAGTATGGTGTGTACTTAGATGCCATTGTCTTGATGTCTACGATTCGTACGTAGGTAACTGTACACAGGCCTACCAACCAAGCTAGGACCAATCATATGAATCGGCCGATCAGGCCTGGTCGCACGAGAAGATCGTCATAATAATAATAATAATAATAATAATATAATAATAATAATAATAATAATAATAATAATAATTGGATTTATCATATCAATCCTCGGGTTCTGTCTATTGTGTGCATGCAAACCGTTTTATACGTTGAATTCAAGTGAAGCCGCCGCGCAATTGCCCACGTCGGAGTTGGACATCCACCAAGAGATCAGAGGCAGCGTGGAGGTCGAATACTACACTCATGGCTTCGTTCACGACGTCCGAAACCAACCAACTGTTGAATAACTTTGTCAGCGTATCGAGCGCATTCCGCATGAAATTCCCCTATCTTCTAGCAGCTATGCAGACGGGGCTGGAGTCAAAAAAGGATATGTTCGACTTCGACAAGCTTAAAGATGGCCACCGCATCTTTGCCAAGCTCTGCTATGGTCTCGACAAGAGGTTTGTATCGTTGTTGGCCGGTATTTGACGTACACCCACATTGTAGTGTCAATTGTGCTGTATTGTAACAAACTCAATGTTGCTGCACGGGGGACTGCACGAGGCAACTATAATAGCTAGAATTGAAGTGCAAATTTTGCGCAGCTAGAAAAATGCTTCACAATATATGTAAATGAAGCGTGTTCTCTGCTTGCCGCGAGCGTTAGGAAACCGCTTCGTGTACATGCTACTTGCGGCTTGCGGAACGGCAGTGGAAACAATCAGAGTCAGGCTCAGGTCACCTAATGCAGAACCACTTCAGCAATTTTGGTTGGAGTGCCAGGGAGGCGTGACCGAGGCCTCGACAGGGGTTAGCGCAGTTAGATGTGTACCTCGCCAGAGAGCTTTAGGATGGAATGGCATGCACTAGTCGGCACGGCCCAAGGGTTCCACTAAGTTGGCGATCAGTGTGCGAGAGATCAGTGCAAGTGAGCACCCATGCATAGTCGGATTCGTGACAAACGGTCAGATAAGGTTTTACATAAACATTTTTAGACAACAAGTCTTTCCATACAGTGTGAACCCTAATACGTGTTTTCCATTCAGCCCTATTTAATGATATGTGGCCGTCCATATAACACATCCGTCTTTCTGTTCTTACAAACATTTTTTTCTGCGCATTTCACGCCATTTATAACACATAGGTCTGTAATGGCGTGTGTGGTGCAGCTTCGAATGATGCTGGCGCCTGAGATAGCTCCACACAATGGTGCGGACCTGTCACGGCTTGTGACACGTCTCTTTGCCGGCTTCGGACCTGATTGGTTAACGTTATCCAAACTCACCGGACACTCTCAGCCCAAAATAAAGATGGTGCTGGCCGCTAGCCAGAACATAGGTAAGTCGTAAGGCCCACACTCTTTGCTCAGATATATATATATATATATATATATATATATATATATATATATATATATATATATATACATATATACATATATACATATATACATATATACATATATACATATATACATATATACATATATATATATATACATTCAGATCAGATACATTATATGTATGTATATATCAGGTTGGTCAGGGAGTAACTGGAACTGTTAGATAGTTTTTAATTGGTCGCCACGCCTCTGGCAAATCTACTATTTTTACAGTGTTTATATATCTATGTGACCGCAAAAAAATGTTGTTCGTAGAGTAATACTATTCGTTGTTTTTGCTATTTGTCAAAATGGACAGCTGAAAACTAAGTTACCACAATTTTTTATGAATTAAAAAGGTCTTAATGCCGCGGAAACTGTCCGAACTATTTGGAGCGTAGTCGGTAAGAACCGCATTTAAAAAAAATGTTACGATTGATTCGCAATTCCGCTTCGGAAAATAAAGCCTTCTGGCCTTCCGTGATCACGAAGGAGGAAACCCCAGGAAGAGGCCTCGCACTTCGGCAGGGCTGAGACCTGCCACTCTCCCAAACTGAGAGGATGGGACATGTAATTCTTCCCGTTTCGGAAGGCTTGTTACGGTCGAGGAATTGCTCAAAACTGTTCAATTCTTACCTGTGACGAAAAATTGATTTTTTACGACAATGTGAAGCGTGGAAGATCCTGGTCATAACACATCCTGGGAGGATTTTACTCTGCGATTGGTGTGACGCTTTGGTTTTGCCACCACGAGTTTCTTCCTTGAGGCAAAACGGTAGACACGGGTGTCTACCGTAATCAGCTCGGTTCTGCTGCACTCTAAAGGAAGAGATACAGTCTCGTGAATAAAAAGAAACTTGTCTTCCACAAAGGCAAACGCGAGGTCGCATGTGAGTTTACCCCATTGACAGACACTTTGCAGAACTACCTACAGGGAATATATATATATATATATATATATATATAAAGAAGACGACAATACAACCTGACGGCGGTGGTACAACATATCAAGAACTTAAATGCACAGCTCCACCCAAGGCACAGAATCTCAAAGGCACGGATCTACCTAAGTCCACATATGAGCGACCATCACTCGCTTCTACAATGCGGTACAAAATCTGACAATAAAGATCAAGGAAAACTGGGCAAAACAAGTAGGTTATTCAGATTAAGATCGATAAGAGAACCCGGGAGAAAAAGTACGATACTCTCAAAAAGATAGAGGAGGACTCAAATGCACGTCTGCAGGAGCTGGGAAACCTAGCAGACATATGAGAGGCCAAGACAGAAACTCCCGCCAAAGAAATAGAACTTCTGGAAATGCAACAATCAAGGTGGGGACCCGTCCAGAAACACACAATTCAAGCGTGGCACCCAGAAGAAGATAAAACACGAGTAGGAGGGGACAAACAAATATTGAGGAAAAAGTCGTTGAAACCGTATCGATGCAAGACTTGATCAAATTTGTTAAATACGAATGGCCTCAGCCTACAACGGGCACACTCGTGATTAGGGGCGGTTGGCCTTAAGGAAACAATAGAAAGCTTCTAGCGGCTCTCTAAGACACCAGAAGGAAGGCATAGTTTCTAAAGTCACACAAAGTTCAAAACACCCTCACTCTGTACATGTCCCCAGAATCACCGAGGGGTGCTCCTCGAACGACACGATTGAGAAGCTACGCCTCCTTATCCACATAAAGAGCTGGGGTAAATATAGGGACAGTCACTACAGGCAAACATTTGGCAGGGGATAGGGAAAACCCTTTTAGAAGATAAAATTAAGAATAAAATTAATAAGAATAGCTAGGGAGAATACTCAGGATCTGCCATACCCAGCGAAGTAAGGCAAACAGACTGCAGAGAGACGACACAGAAAGACCCTTCTATACCTTTATTATGCACAACAAAATTAGCGTAATCCAGGTAACAGGGAACAGCATTTCTAATTACTGGAGATTTCAACCCGGCAGTAGACATATTGGGCTCTCGGCGAACAGACAAGTGAAAAAAACCTATACGGTCTTATAAGGGTATCCGCAAACAATCAGCACAAACGAAGCCCTGCTGCTAGCCGGAGGTGTTCTCTCGAATCTCAAGTTGTCCGAGAGACAGCGCCTGTGGGCTATGCGTGTACCTGCAGAGAGCAATAGTGAACCAGAGAGGAACGCGACAGTAAAAGCGTAGCCAGCCGAGTGAGACGCCATTTCCTCTGGCGCTTGAGAGAGGAGCTTGAGTAAGCTGCTGCCAACTTGCTGATAGTATGCATTTACCGGCGACTCTATGGAACTTCGCCCTTTTGCATTCGAGATCTTAGAAGACCCGGTAATCTTTCCAGCTGTCATTGGACACTTAGCGCGGTAGCGCTACAGCATTGCTTGGCACCTTCTTCAGGTGGTCGGCGCTTGGTCCGGACGTGGGGCTGATGTAATTCCTCATCACGTTCACTGGGACGCAACTGTTTACACCCCATTATGAGTAACAGGTCTCACTCTTTCCTGTATCTTGTAACATGCACATCTACTAAGATCAGCTAACATGCACATCTATTAAGATCAGCTAACGTGCCCATATAATAACTTTTGTTCCTAATATAATTATCTAATTGTCTCGTTTTTACAGAACCTTCAGGTCTAACTCCACAGGCATGGTTCCATATACATCAGACCATGATCCGGCAGAAAAAAGCACCGGCACCGCGTAAAAACAACAACAACAACAACTGCAACAACGGGACCTCTACGAAATATCCCTGGCAAAATAATTACACTGCTTGTCGAACGCCAGGCTCGCCGAGCGATCGGGCATCATCCGTCTCCACCACAACAATCAAGCAGGCCAGCGCTACTACGTTCCCAGTAAAGTCAGGAGCCAAGTTCTCACACGTAACTAGCTCAACACCTAATACTAGGAGAAGTATTACTAGTAGTGGCGGTCGAAGTGCGTGGGACGTGAACGTCGTTAAACGGCAACGTGAGAACTCTAGTTTGGCCGGCGAAGATGCAAGCGATGTGGAGACAAGAGCTGTCAACAGCAGGCGTTCGCCACGCTGCTCCTCGGTCTGTACGGAGTCCCGATCCTTACGCAGGTCGGGCGTGACAGTGACAACGGCGGCCAATGGCACCTACCCTTTGCAGATGCAGATCGTTGCTACCAGTGGTCGTGGGCAAACAACGGTGGGAACTCCCGTTCTGGGAGTCCAGACAGCGCCCCGGCGACCGACAACTGTGGACCTATCGCTTGGCTCCCTCAAAGGCTCTCCTGGGATGAAACGAAGTCGAAGCCGCTTGGATGAGGAGGACGACGACGACAACAGCACGCTGTGCCGCACGGGTTCGGACGCTCTCGGGAACAACAATCGTAACGGCACGCCTGACGCGCCCGCGGCAGGACCAAATGGCACGCGTAGAGACACACCTTTGCCTTTTGCGCTCTCAAGATCTGCGACGACGACGCAACAAGAAGCTAATCGCCAGGCCGGCGGTAGCACTCCACAGAGAGAGTCACTAGTAAAGAGGTCACGGCGGACTCCGTTTGCTGAAGCAGAGGCCAGCCTGTTGAACCAAACGCCAACAAGAGCTGGTACGACGATGAAAACCTCATTCTACGCAACTCGCCGCCGACTTTAGCCAGAGCATATACGTCTCAAATCGAGTCGACATGCTGCCCTCCACGCCGCCAGTGCCCAAGATGGCGTCACTTGGGCATAGTCCTCTAACAAGTAGGCCAGTGAGCGGTAACTTTCCAGGAGGAGGTTACTCTCCTGTGGGCGGCTTTCAAGACGCGTCCTACAAAACTTCGCCTATGCGCCTTTCGGGAAGTATATACCGAAATTTTCATGGCAATTCTCCGAAATCGCCACGAGTTCATATCACCAGACTGTGAAAGAAGATTGCACCGTTTGAATGATCGGCGCGACCGATACCGTTTTGTTAGTGATGTTGCTGTTGTTTTCATAGAGTTGTCGTCATCGTGGTACCCATCTTGTTTTCGGATCCCATTGTTTCATGTGTCAGACAAATTGTGATGCTTGCATAGCGAGGTTATTTCGACAGTAAACAGTCATTTATGTAAATAAATTTGAAATTTGAAATATATTAAAAAAACGGTTATCCTTATTTACTAAAACGGCACAAAAGTGTACGTATCTGCTTAAGTAGTCTAGTAGTACAAAGTGTCAAACCTTGTGATCTGTTTGCGTAACGACGAAGGGCTTTTTGTTCGATTCAAACACGCACGGTGTAGATTTTACCAAGTGTGTCGCAATAGTGGTTGGAACCGGGGGCCGGCTAACCGAAAACGCTTAGTGTTGTCTACTTCTGGACTAACGTTAGCTAAATATACTATCTCTGTCTCTCTGCTAACTACTACCTGTATGTAGCTCTGCAAGGAGAGGACATGCCAATTGTATAGGTACCACTCGATGCATCTGATCGCTGGTGTGGATTTGTGGCTCTACAAACGAATGCACTTAGGACCTTACATACTGCGGGCCTCCGATAGCCGGTAACGCTTGTTCTATCAGGGCCCTAGTTATTATGAATGCATGCCTGTCGGATCATTTATATTGCCTTAGTAAACACACCGGACCCACCAAACGTTTGGTTAAAATGCAAAAAAAGGCTTGTTTGAACGTATTCAGGCAGGTCGCCTAAGCTGGTCGAAGTCGAAGTTTCGCAAGGTTACGATGTACTTACTATACGTCTACAAGCAGACTTATGTAGTAATAGTAGCGTGCATAGCCCTATCTATAGAGTTTTATACAGAGAGAGCGAGAAAGAAAAGATGGAAGGGGAGATACTATAAGAGCAAGTTTCCTAAGTCTTCCTCGCAAAAACAATCTGCGCAGCACCCAAACCATATCGTCGAAAGTAGTTGCACGTTCTGACCGAATTATTAATATGTTTTCGTGGCGTTTGGCGAGAATGTTGAGAACCATGAACTAGTCATATATTCTTATTCTGTACTACCGCATATGTTACGCAATGGTACTATTTCATCCTATTATCTAGTAAATTGTTCTCTATACTTCTATTATTGCACAATGTATATATTGAACACAGGACTTTTGTGAATAACTATGTACATAATTGTCAACCCTTTGAATATAATAAAGGAGCACTTGAATTGAATTGAATTGAAAGCACTAATGCTACAAAACAGGCTGACTCAGGCTGGACAAAGCTGAACGTTCCACCGCACAATGTCACATCGGAAAATTTGAAAACCCACTGCCTCAGAAAAGCTAGAAACATATGTTGATACCCACGGCATATCATCAGGGATAATCATCGGTATTATCTGTACTTTGCTTCCTAGCAGAGCAACGCCAGAAAACGTGCTTTGAGGGCAACGATTTTTTTCTTATCGTAATAACAGTATCCACAGTGCAGTAACAGAAGCACAGTGGCAACAATTAACAACATTAGAATGCTACCGGAAGCTCCAAGGAAAATAATAGAAATGCCGACGACACCGGTGGTCTGGCCCCGATATAATAAGGCTGGCTCTACGATAGTCGTACTATTTTTGGTATGCAATATCCAGCATGGCCTATGCACCTAAAACCTATGACTTACATATATTGGTACACCATTGACTCCTACATATTTGCATCCAGGTCGAAAATGTACCCCATAAAAGGACACAACGGATTCATCCTTTACCGCTTTTACTTCTGGTGCGGACCAGGAAATCTACAAAAAAATGGCAATCTACTTAACGTTCTAACGAGACAGTACATAGGTAGTAATATTAGCTATAATAGTATACAATGAGATGTGACAAAGCATATGAGAAACGGGCCTAGCGTTGCGCTTTGTTGCTCAATTGTTACTAAGGATGTTACTTAGTAAGGAATTGCTCGAACGACCGCGTGATATAATTTTACGTACCAAGGTGAGTCTAGAATCGAGTAGTCGAAACAATTAATTGTCTTTACTCTGTCTAAAAGACATCTTAAACTCTAGAGATTCCAGTGCCACATCTGTTGGGAACTATGCTTAGAATCGAAATTAGTGGGAAGTAAGTCTCTTAAATCAGACTTACGCTACAATCGAGAATTACACACACGTTTCTTAACTAGAGTAGCCAAAAAATATGGGACTCAACGCAGCAGCACAGAATAATCAAGGATCCGTTTTCACACTTCACGGGATCTGCACTCTGTCTTTAATACCTCACGTAAACTGTCAATGGCGCATGTTTGTCAGCTACAGGTATAAAGAGGTCATGCCACAAACCATTCTGAGTGAACGTGAATTACATTGTCTGGGTTTCAACTACCTTTACTTAGAGGTCTTGAATATCCATATTGAAGGGGAAAACCGTTAACCGGGCAAAAACAATTTTATTAAACAAAAATATTAGCTAGAAAGTAACAGCAATCAGATGCTAAAGACCGTAGATATACTATATGCTCGCAGTCACGAATGAATGGCGGCTTTGACGTCCTATCGACAAAGGGGATTATATACGAGCACATGTAAGCTTTGCTTGGGCAACACAAAAATGTACGGGGTGACAAACAAATTTTCCCATCTCGTTTCCTAAATTGGATTTGCTGCTGCGACCAGAAATTTCATTTGCATGAGTGTACCGATGAACAGAAATAATAGTAGAATAAACAAACGAAACGGAAGGCCATTAATGAAAAAAGAATACATGCACACACGTTCTGGGTGCGTCAGCCAATGTTTCTCTGGACAGAAGCATCAGACGTATTCAACGTGATATGGTAAAGAGCCTTCAAGTACCAACGTATCAAAGAAGAAAAAGTACTAATAGTTTACATACAACTTCTCTACTGTCGTGATAAATAATGGTGAATTACTAAAGATTATTAGCAGTGATGAGGCCCTCTTTACTGTCAAACACGCGGCAATTTTACGCAACTACCGTTTTTGCTGGCTTAGAAACATTCAGGGTCATAATGCTAACCAATTTTTTTACTGTCAGATGGTGCCGGACGTTTGTATGAAGCCTTGGGTGCGCGAGCCCATTCAAGAAACATCGTTTACACTTCCCGACAGGACTCCGCGACTTTCCATCGAGCACAGTGAGCTCAACGGTAGCTCCGCAAGAACGTGCCAAGGCACTTCAATTCAATTCAAATGCACTTTTTTTTGTCAAAGGGGGACATTATTTATACGTACCAATTATTCAGGATAACTTCCTCATACTCGCCCTCAAGCTCATAGAGTTTTTATTCGGGGTATTTTAAGTTTTAGAGTAAGGCGTATTTAAAGTATAAGTTAATCCGCAAGCAAGGGTTCGTTGACAGGCTGCTCAATATTATAAAGGCAACATGACATACTGAGAATTAATTTGCTTTTAAAATATCCTAAAAATATGGTATCAACGTTTCCATTAAACCGCCTCGAAACGATATATATATATATATATAATATATATATTGTTTTTTATTTTAATGTTTTTTCTATTTTGTATGTATATATATATATATATATATATTTTTTTTTTTTTTATGTTTATATATAGAGAGAGAGACAGCTCTTTGTTTTCTCCGTATCGTCAACGGCACGTTTCCAGTCGTCAGTTGCTCGTCGTTAAGAGCGCGTGCCGGTTCGTGCTTTGCTTAAGAGAGTCGCGCGATGAATGGTGCATAAACGGCTTGTGGTCGATCGTCAGCGCCGGCGAACGCGACAACACGAGTCAGCGCGTCGAGCTACTTATTGTATGCGGCGTAAAGCAAAATTAAGGAAAAGCCGCACGAAGCGAGAGGAAGCACTCGAACGGGAGGCAGACGACCGACTTTTTCCATTGCCACGGTTGTTGTTGTTGTCGTTGTCGTTGTTGCTGTTCTTGTTATTGTTGTTATATTGTTGTTTTGTTGTTGTTGTTGTTGTTGTTGTTTCGTTGTTGCTGTTGTTGTTTCGTTGTTGCTGTTGTTGTTGTTTGAGCCGTGACTTCGGCTCGGCGCTACTCTCCGCTCGGTCTTTGTTATGACGGTTGGTCCGGCGCTGTGATCGGGGCTATCGCTGCTAGCTTGTCGTTTCTGCTAAGACGGCGTTTCCTGCTACTGTGCTTGCCTTTGCCGCTGTTGTTGCAGCTATGACTGTTGTCGTTGGTGTCTGCCTCCGTCGCTACAGCCACCGAAGACTCTCTGTGTGTGTGTGATGATGAGAGAGCAGAGCAAACAGCGCAGTTTCTGGCCGCCCCTTGCCGCCGATCGGGCGGTGAATGAACCGCCTGCGCCGTTTATTCGACGCCAGGCGCGTGCGTCTACCGCGGTTAACGGTAATGCGCGACAATGAATGCTGTGAGCGCCGTCCGGCAGACAACAGCAGGGTCGAGAGGGATGCCCCTTTTTGATTTGAAGGCTACTCTAGCGGCGGTGGCAGCGGCGGCGGCGGCACCACTATTATTGTCATCATCACCATGGACACGTCACTACCGCCATCACCACCACCACCGAAATCATCAGCATCAGAATCTCCATCATCTGCATCTTCATCATCGTCATCATCATCATCATCATACTGCCAGCCAGAGAACCGACTCACAGACGTTGACGACAACGACAACGACCAAGGAGATCAAGAAGAAGACGAAGAGGAAGAAGACTCGGTTACTTCTCAAAGTGAAGCCGATCTTCTAGATCTCCCCCCTACTTGACATGCGTGACGAGATGCCTAGCGTTTTGTTCGTACGCGCGATAGCCCGGGCAGGGCCCTGCCGGAAGGGGCCCTGCAACAGGCCACGAAGGCCTCCGTAGTAGCAGAAGCAGCAGCGGCAGCAGCAGCAGCCGCCCCAGACAGTAGGGAGGGCCGGGGCCTCTAAGCGAAGCCCAAACGCACGAGATGAGAGAACACACCACCATCACCAACCAGCGTCGGCCGTAGGAGGAAGAGCTTCATTTGAGCCGGCGTTGATCACGCCGTGCGCAAATCTAGGCCTAGCCTCGGTGCTGACCCGGTCGCTGGTCTAAATGACCAATCGTGACGTAGTGCCGGAGATGCCGGCTGTGGTGGCCATATTGCTGCAGCTGTAGAAGTGGTTTTAGTTGTTGTTGTTTGTTGTTGTGTTTTTGCTGCTGGTACTAGCAGCTTGGTAGAACAGCAACTGACTACTGGAGAGCCAAAATATTGTCGGTCACCACGTTCGAGTGCCCACAGGCGCTGCCCCCGGGGGTGTATGCGCGTTCATCAACATTAGAGCAACAAACAAAGACGGGGTGACGGTGTTTGTGTTCTGTGCTGGTTCTCTGGAGGCCATTGTTGGAACTACTGCCGAACACAGTCGAGAGATCACCAAGAAAAACATAGCGGCGGCGATCTTACAAAACCGGACAAAAAAGTCTAGATGTGCAATATGGCACCACCCACGTGAAGATCGTCAAGATCACGCCGCTATTGCTGTGGTCGCCGTTGTTCAACCGATGTTGTTCGTCATCAGGATTATGTTGTTCCAAACACGTTCTTCGTTCTTTCTCTTGTGAAGTTGGCTGCATGGTGAAATGCCGAACGTGTTAGGGTCGCTCGTGGGGTCGCTCGGAGAAACAGATGACTGGAGCGCTGAAATAAACCGACAACAAGCGTGTAGGATTTAACAGAGACCAGTACGAGTTCGATTACGCGCGCCCTGCGAATCGTCTCGTGACGACGGTGGACGTAACGTGTCCTGTTCCAGCGATGCATATCTGGTGCCACTGCGTATAGGGCTATTTGAAATGATCAATTTTGAAGACTTTTTCAATCCGGTCTACCTTCTGCTACACCGACCGTCCAATGAAGTCGGCCGATTGCTCTTTCACTAGAGATTGGTCGTCTTGGAATACGCTGTTCCTGGTATCGCTTGCGCATCTTTAACAACGAAAACAATGACAACGACCGAGAACAGCAATGTGTGAGTGCCAAATATATATATATATATATATATATATCTAACTTCGTGGAAACTTGATGTTACTAGACTAAACATCTTCATTGAATAGAGTGTATATAGATATATATATATATATATATATATATATATATATATATATATATATATATCATTGTAGACTATTCTCCATTTCTTACGGACCTAGAATTAAAAACATTTTTTAAGGTGGTTGTTTTTAGTTCTAGACTATCCTCCGTCCCCTACGGGCTTGGAACTTAACCTGAGGTATATCTTCAATGCACCGAGGGCCGGACATGTTAAGATATCTAAGGTTTCCCTAACAGTCCTTGTGGCAGCATGGCCGCTGACTCTCAGCGGTATGATTTATCATCTATTCTCAATGAGCTCAAAGAAAATTCGATCAACAACAGGGATCGAACCGGCGACACCCCGGTAGATGACAACCATGACTAGCGCACTAGTCTCCTAGACCACGCCGCCACACACACACCTGGTACTTGCTTTGTTTGTCTTTAACACACTGAGCGGTGCACTTTCGCCCAGTGGCACGCTGGATCTGGTGACACGTTCGATTCCATGCTGAAAGTCTGACGAGCTCAGGCGATTTTTTTACTCGCTACAAACTAATCGTGGGCGTAAGCATCTATAGTGCGTTCTACGTGAATATTTGGGCTGTTAGGGTTTTGCTGTTAGGGTTACTAGGAGAACCAACAGGCTCTGAATAGGTTTTCTAAGGCTGAACCTTGGCCATCACCGAATGATAACTTAGTTCAGCTTTTCGTTAAAAAAATGAGTTGAATAATGTCACATGAGATATTATCTCTATTCACGTGCAGAATAATAATAATAAATATAACATGGCCAAGCTCCAGTTGTCCTGAAAAAGGAAACCGGGGGATACCGACCCATAGCCTTTGGCTGCACTCTGCGTAGACTGGCCATAAAGACCCTGCTTTCCCAGGTCAATGTGAAAAACTACCTGCAGTCACGGCATATGGGATACGTTACTGATAATGGGAAGTGGAAATAATTGCTTATACAGCTCGCATCTTTTTTGAAAACAACGAGAATTGTTGCCTTTTAAAATAACATTTTAAAGATGCGTATGATGCTGCAGGCATATAGCAGGCCGACCCCCCGATGTTCAGTGAGGTTAAAATCAGGTCATCAGCCGGTTGTCAGCAGGGAGACTTAGCGGCCCCTTTTGCGTTTAACCTGTTTCTGTATGAGTACGTCAGGCAGGTGACATCCAGGGCTGCAGCTTAACCCATCTAAATGCGAATTATTCCCACAAGGTCTCGAGAACGAAGAGAGGCAGCAGGTGATTGCAGAACTTAATGGCAACCTCCCGGGCAAAATATCGGTGTGAACTGCAGCTGCTGGCTACGGCGGTGTTCCCCGACATGATTGGCCCGGTACTGGCCGAGAAGGGAGAACAACTCTTCCGGCATTTTCAGCGGCTGGGCCATCTCGAAAGACACCAAATTTACTTTCTGTTCCGGCGGCAATTGAAGTGCAAAAGGTCCCATACGTACCACCGATCTCATCGGCCTTTCTTCTGTCATCAGAAACTTTGGACCTTGACGACCAGATAAGGAAAGCCTTGGAAAACATTATTGACCTGATGTTCGATGTTAAGGCATGAACGCAGGCAACCTACCGGTCCGACTGGGTGGGTGGAATGGACAGTCGCTCCGCTACGGACCTTGCCTTGCCCGCGCGTCATTCTGGTCGTTATTCTGATTAACAGGTCACTAGGCAGAAGGGATGGGATCAATCGCCACTTAGGTTACCCGCATAACTCTTTTCTCGGCCTGCGAGTTAGATGTAGACTGAAAACGGTTTTACCCGACGCTGCTGGAGCGTGACTCGACATGTTTCCATCCGAGCTAGTCGGCAGTGAGCTGGCCGACAACCTGTTCCGTGCTGCCAGTGGCCTCAGACTTGGTATTGCCATGCTTAAGAGGGAGAATTGTTCATGTGGTGGAAAGGTGGACGAACACAGCCTGCACCGGCTTAGCTGCACTAAGCTGGCCGGACTTACGCAGGACCGCCACGATGCCATCAATGACGTCCTTGGACGCGCTTTCAGACAAACCGCCTACCGCGTCACACTGGAGCCTGGTGGACTGCTGAGGGACGACATGCGTCGACTGAATGGCCTTAGCAGCCGGGACTGGGGCCATAGTCGGCCGCTGGCGTAGACGTCACTACGTCCGACTCGCACGCTCTCGGCTATCGTGATCTAGCCTGCGCGGGCGTCGGCTACATTATTCACCAACTGGAGATGCACAAACGGCGCCTATACGCGCATCTTCTTGAGGACAACATTGTAATGGCGTTTGGGGCAATGATGCACTTAGAACGAAGCTCTTTTTTTTAGAAAGACGAAGCTCTTTAAGACTACAACAGAACCAAGATCGACCGCGTTCCTCCGACAGAGAGCGTCATATGATCTACAGAGAGACAACGCCAAGATGATGTTGGGTGGTCACCGGCAATAACAATAATATAAGCAATATTGTAGATGCTATATAATTAATATTTTAGTAACTGTGAGATAAGCACATGTTTATACAAATAAACTCTTGTTTAAAAATTATTAATATTATCATTATTATTGTATTCGATAGCACCACATACCTGGCGACAGTCATTACGCGGCTTGCAGACCCTGACGACCTCTTGTTGTGCTGCTCTTATTCGCCTCCACACAGGCAACATCCCCTCGAGACTAAACTGGAAGTGGGTACCGCCGATCCACAGCTACCGGACGCGTCAGCTGCCGGCGCAGCTGCTGCTGTTGCCCCACAGACGGCGGCTGGGGCGTCCGCTAACCCATCGCCACCGGGCTCCCCTGACGTGCGGGCACAGACGCCGGACAGCGCCCCACGAAGTCCGCCACGTCGACGGGTGTCGTCGAAGAAACGGCGCAGCCGCAAAAGCGACGGCTCCGGTCGACTTCAGCACGGCTCGTCGACGATACCCGAGCTAGAGGAGGCGGCGGCGGCGGCGGCGGACGCAACGAGCGCGGCCCTGCACGGCTTTCCGCAGTACCCGGTGACGCCGAACATCGACGACATGACGGAACTGCACGGCCTCTCAAAGGCCAAAGCTGGCCGCCACGAGGGTCCGGAGGGCTCCCGAGTCCCTGCCCTGCCCACGCTCCTGCCCGAGTTTCGCACGACGCTGACGCTCGTCCAGGTGCTGGGCGGCGGCGGCCTGGCGATCGCCGGCGACGATCGGCCCGGCTGCACCGTGCTCTCGTGCCGGGCGTTCGTCACGCGCAGCTGGCTGCTGATCGTGCGGCTGCTGTACGTGGCGCACGCCGTCATGCTGGCCGCGTCCGTCTACTACCTGTCGGTGAGTTCGCTGCCGAACGTCACCATCTTCTGGCCGAGCACGACGCTCAACCTGATCGCGGCGCTCAGCAACCACGTGGCGCTCAACCGGCACACCGACAAGCTGTACGTGCTGCTCGGCACGCTGAGCGCACGCCAGCCGAAGAACATCAAGACGTGCATCGTCGTCGTGCTGGCCTCGATCACGGCGCTCGCCGCCATGCTCACGCTGCGCTTCTACGAGCTGAGCAGTTCGCAGCGCAACCGGCCGCTGACCGGCTCGCGGGCGTGGACCGTCTACACGTTCGCCGTGCTCTACTTCTGCCGCAACTTCGAGTCGCTGATCGTCGTCGGCTCGACCGTGTTCGTCATGGTGCTGTACGCGCTGATCGCGGCCGCCATCAAGTTCGAGCTTCGCGCCATCGTCGACGAGCCCGTGCCGCAGGTGCCGGCGCTCGTCCGCCATTCGACCGTCGCCAAGCTCGTCGCGTACTCGGACGCGCTGTTCAGCCCGCTGTGCTGCTTCTGGGTGGCCGCGGTCATCGGCAACCTGAGCGAGGGCCTGGCGATGGCGCGCTACCACCAGACCGAGTACGCGCTGCCGCACATCACGACGTGGGCGCACGCCGTCATGCTGGCCGCCGGCTACTTCGCCATCTGCGAGTGCTCGTACGGGCTGGCGGCCGAATCGGAACGCGTCCGCCTCTGGGTGCACCGGCGCAATCAGTCGGCGGCGGCGGCGGCGACGGTCGACGGCACCGGCGTGCTTCGCTACCTCAACCAGCAGCGCAACTTCCGCAAGACGCTCAAGCTGTGGGAGTCGATTGATCTGTCGCGGCAGGCCGATCGTCATCTCGCTGGCGCTGCCCGTCACGCTGTACGTCATCATCTTGCTCGTTCTCGACCCCATCACGCACGGCAGCTAATAGCTCTCTCTCCCCCTCTGCAATGAAGACTGAATCTGTGTGTGGGTGTGGGACGATGGTTGCGAGGGACAAGTGGGCTGAGCGGGCGGGGGACAAGTGGGGTGAGCGGGCAGGGGACAAGTGGACTGGGAGCACAGCTAGTCGTTAATCGGCGCTCCTGCACGTTTTGGAAGACTCATTTGTTTGTTTGTTTGTTTGAGGACTTCAAGCTTGAACTGAGTGAGTTCGGCAGCGGGCGAGGGCATCGCGAACGCAATATCGAGGTGATGAACGCCTTGGGTTTCTTGAACTTTAAGTAGCTCTGCCCTTCTCACCATCTCTCTCTCTTGTTCTCTCTCTCTATCCATCCTCTCTGTTCTTCCCAGCTTAGCGGTTCAACAAGTTTGTTAGCTGGAAACTGCTGCCCAGGTTTCGTGAGGAGGGAAGTGGATTCTTCGAGGAACAATGTTTAGCACGACACGAGCGTTTCTACACGAGTCGACGTTTTAGGAATCGTATCAGACGTATTCGATAATCGCTGCAGCTGAAGCTGAAATCGTGCAGAGTTCCAGATCTTCCGGCGATATGTGCAATTTACTCGTTCAGACGGATGCGTCTGTTTAACAGCTACCTAGCTGCTCTGGAAACTAAATCAACTAAACTGTACATTAAACTGTAAATATGTTGTTATGTAGTTTTTTTAAATATCATCTACGTTTTGCGTACGTTTAAAGTACAATAAAGTACACCGTTTTACAGCAGTGAATTTATTCGACGACTGTACAGACAGATGTGTGACTTATTGTGAAAAACTAAATGCTTTCCTCTGACGTATGCTTAAGTTACGTTTACATACTACGACCAGACTCTCCTGGTATGCGTGTGCGTCACCCTTCAGATCTGCAAATTAGATAAGCCTTTCTAAAAGCTAGGAAAGAGGTCTCTTTCCGGATTTTTGCCCATATAGAGTTTTTAAGCGATGTGACTACCTCGCTCGATAGTGAAGTGGTCTCGAACAGTGAATCTCTCTGTTTGGCCCTTATGTGGAAGTTGTCCGGCTTTGTTCCGAAATGCTGCATTTTTATATTGGCTTTTTTTAGCAACAAATCCAGCACTAAAAGGCAGTAAACAAAGCACAGAAGCCAAGTACGTCACCAACGTGTGATCTGTTTTTCTCATGCGTTACATATGTACTCCTGGCATGTTTGAACACAAGAATAGAGAGGATCACACTCGGAATCGAATCTGCAATCGAGCGCGCCAGAGCCCACGCCACCGCTTATGTTCTAAAATACCTACCTGCAACGCTTGACCTAAAAAACTGTTGTTCGCCACGGTTGTAAGAAGGACTTTGTTTGGTGTGTCAGCCGCCAAAGCTTCCGTAGCCACCATAACCAGCTAAAATTCGTTTACGACCATAAATAAATCACTGAATCGTAAAGAGCCTCAAACGAATTGCTGCAGCTATACGACATTCCGACGCGTTACAGTAGCTGTACTTTAACGGGGAATATTTGAAGGACTACTCTTCATTTCATCCTACCCCAAAGTTGTAGCAGGCCAACCAAGAACGGAGACAAAGTTAGCTTAGTCTAATTACGTATATGTATACACATATGTCAAATGTAATTTAAAATGGGCGACGTGTCCAAAAATCGAGGTTGTACGAAAGTCTTATTGGTTAGTGTAGCTAAAGGATAGCTAACTTGAGTTGCCAGGAAAAACTATTGTCGAACAAGCTATTGAGTCAAACTTAGGTCGGAATTCGTCAAGCAAAATTACGCATTAAGATTGGATATAAAGTGATCGAAATATGAGCACCTCTACAATGATGAAGCGTCAACATTATAACATAAGAGACATCAGATACCTCAAAAAGGCATTCCTATTCGGACCACTCATCTGCTGTAAAGTAAAGTTTTCGGGCTAATCCTTAGCCAAGATTTAACGTCCACTGAACTGTGTTTTTTTTCACATTGCTTCATAGACGGACCGCCATAAATACAAATGTGCAACGGTGGGGCTCGAACCCGCGCACCTATATGTCTCCTCCGGTTGCAAGGCGTAGGTCGCATCACGCCACCGGGTTCGACCATGCTGTGCCCGTACGAATAGTTCATTTAATAGTAATGCACGAAACTGCACATTGAACTTGCCGAATCACAACGCTGTTATAAACTTAAAATAAAAATAGGTAAGAAAATAACGTATGCACGTTTACTTGTACATACATACAAACAGCATATATATATATATATATATATATATATATATATATATATATATATATATATATATATATAGCCTACATGGTGAAAACGGTTTATGATTTTTCTCACTAGAGCCGAGGTAGTGACAGGAATTCAGTACGTTGGGTGAGGTTACATGCCTGATATGCTGCTAATAGCCAACATAGCCGCCGTAGGTCTAGAATTTCTAACCGATTTCACGCCTTACGGCGACTCCTCCAAGCCCTAGAGAGACGAACGATAGTCTATAATTAAAAACAACCTCCTTGAAAAGAGTGCTTGACATCCTGCTGTTATACAGTCCTCATCATTATCATCATCATCATCATCATTGTTGTTGTTGCTGTTGCTACTGTTGTTGTTGCTGCTACTGTTGTTGTTGCTGTTGCTACTGTTGTTGTTGCTGCTACTGTTGTTGTTGCTGCTACTGTTGTTGTTGCTATTGCTACTGTTGTTGTTGTTGTTGCTGTTGCTACTGTTGTTGTTGCTACTGTTGTTGTTCCTGTTGCTACTATTGTTTGTTGTTAGCAGCACCCCACTAGCAGAAGCGGCTAGGCCCTTTTGTCGGGTGTCGCGTGACGAGACGACACGCCAAAGGTAGCACATACGTACACGCGGGCCTTTTTCGCTCCGCACCTGCTATGCTCGTATGGGAACGGACAATGGCAGGCACGCAAGGACGAACGCAGTGCACTGCTCGGACTTCGACCATCCGACTGGTCTACTTACCTGCCCACCTACCGACCGACCGACAAATAGAAAGACTGACCAAGCGAGCGGGTAAACGTGTTATTGTATATTGGTATTGTACATTTTAATATTGAATTCTGCGCATTCACTCTTCGCACATTTGTCACGACAGTGCCCCGTGTATCCCGTTCTCGATCATCGACCGATGCTGGAATCTGCTTCTGGTGGTGGTGGTGGTGGTAATGGTGGTGACGAAGGTGGTCACGAAGGTGGTGACACGACCACACACACACACACACGCCGGCTGTGCATGAGGTGATGAGGTGAGCAAAGCCAGTACAATATCCCACGGTCCCCCCGACGGCCCCTCCGACGTTATAGTATCGTCCTCGCTGCTCTTGAAGCCCCGACGACATCAATGGAAACGCTGCTGAGCTTCCTACGGTGTTGTTGTGGTTGTTGCTGTTGGCGGTGGTGGTAATGTTGTTGTTGTGGTATCCACAGTTGTTGTTGTTATTGTTGCTGCTGTTGTTGTTGTGGTTGTTGTTGTTGTTGTTGCTGCTGCTGCTGTATAGTTCGATCAATGCGCGTGAGCTTTGCACGTACGACAACTGACTCGTCGTTCCGTCGCAGAGGCCTCGTGCTTGTATTAGTAGTCTTCAGTAGAGCCGAAGACTGTCATAGTGGCCATGCACCTCTGCAACGACTCACGGCTCGTACGAGCGTATGTATGGCCTTGTATGACGTCTTTTGCTTTGCTTGACTTCAATTAGCCGACGAGTGGCCCTCGACGATCGCGCACTTAATCGACAGCCACGGAGACGCGGCCTTGTTTACCTAGAATTCAACAGGTTTTCGAAGTCATTTTTGATTCTTGACTATTCTCTGGCCCCTACAGGCTTGAAACCGCCGTCAGGACATTATCTTTAGTGACGTTGTCTACCACCTGCCCGAAGCTCCGTAGGATGCACTGGACAGGTTTAGCACCAGCAGCGGAACCAAGCCAACAACCGCCGCCGAGATTGAATACATGTGCAGCAGCAGCAAACAAAGCTCTGCATACACAAGCCACTTAACGCGTTCTGGCCGCGTTTCGGCCTGGAGCTGTACGAGAAGGTGTTCTCGGTGAGAACACGCAAGGAAGCGTTTCTCTCTCTCGCAGACAGCGGCGACTACTAACGCGCTTTCCGTCAGGCAATCAATTTCTCGAATGTGAACTAGGCACTGCCTAAATGCGTTAGAAACCCGCCTTCCGCTGCTGCTATTGCAGTCTGCCAGTCTACTGGATAAGCTATATCAGAGAGTATCGAGGGCAGTTCGTGGAAATAAAAGCCTAAAGATACACGAAGCTGTGATGTTTGTTGAACACTACTTATTGTGCGGACCTTTTTCAAACCTAGATGCTAGATGCATCTTCAGGTTAAAAGCTGTAACTATCGTCGCTGCTGGTATGAAAAAGTAGAACATCCAGCATTTTGACTGTATTGCCATGGATATACTGGAAACGGTTCAGCTGATCCGCCGAGACGGCAGCACGGCGTCGGTAGCTGAGTTCGAAGATGTAGACTTCATTGGAATCTTCTTCTCCGCGCAATGGAGCAGCGCATGTCGGTACGTGTCTCGAAGCAGTGAGTCGCTGCCAGCTTTGTTTTGGCTAGAGGTGATGATTTGTGGAACGCGTAGCTTCCACTTAAACCTACCTCGAAGTGGCCCCTTTGCTGTCTTGCTATGCAATGAATGGCTTTGAAATGCACTGAACTTTAGCCGTGCGCAATAGAAATGAACTCGTCCCATTCCTACCGGGAGGAAGAGGGGTAAGCTCTGGATAAAAAAAGTTCGTCGCTTCATCGTTGAGCGAGGTATCATAGATTGCAATTTCAAATAATTTGACCGAGATTGTATACTTTGTTGGTAAAAGCTTACATTTCTACGTTATACAGCAATTTGTCTCAATTCCGACAGAGATTTGTCTCGATTCCGATTGCCTTTTTTTCTGATGAAACCCATCTTTGTTCACCGCTAGTTTATTCAAGTTAAACATTAGATGTACGTGACTATTTGTAATTTCCAGCAGGGCTTTTTGGTACGTACTTGTATAACCCACAAAAACAGCTTGCCGGTGCCCTTCATTGTGATTTCGTCTA
>QVRM01001725.1:0-35019 GCA_003439945.1 Dermanyssus gallinae
GTTGCTGCTGCTGTTGCCGCTTCTATCTGATTGTTGCTCACTTTCAAATTAGAATCTCACGGTGATGTCAGGGAACTAAACCACAAGCCACTAACTAGACATATGTATATGTGTGTGTGTATGCCTGTGTCTACTTTATTAGTAAATCTCGAGGTGGCATAATAAATTGGGCAATATGTTTTGCTGACAACTTGCCGTTTGCGGACCCGTCCAATTTAAGTTCGTCGGTTATTTTAGGCAGGTCATTTCTAACGCGAGTAATATTCGTGTATAGCAGTAACAATACCAACGGCTATTATTATGATTATGACTTCAAGCATAAAAAGGTCGGCAAAAACAGCCAGCGTCGATCTAATGCCGCCTCAGTTAAATAAGTACAACATTTGATTTTTCGTGACCTGGAATCCCAGACTGAACAAACTCGTCGTTGGAACTCGAGTTGGAGCAAGCAAAGCCTGTTTCTCTTATATATATATATATATATATATATACGCGGAAAAAAGAGCGCCGGCGACTTAGCTGATTGGGGGGCGCGACATATACTTACTTTGAAGGACGTCTCTTCCAATATTTGTCAAGCTGAGATGATAAAGCAAACAAATTGTGACCCAACGAATGCGTATACATTCTGTGCCAAACAAACTTATATATATTGGCAAAGTGCTACTGTTGAGACGACATGTGGCCACCAGGCTATCAATTATAGCAACTTGACAAGTTTTTTCACTACTATGATGTTTAATAGAAACGTACCAAATGCAACGAAACCACTAATATGAGCAGCGGACACAGCTGGTACAAAATATTGCGCACAAACAGTTGTCCCTCACAGCTTGTAGACGTAATGCCACATTCATAGTTGGTCTCATAGAACTAGAAGCCTAGGTTCTTATAATCTACAACCAATGACACACATTCCAGTATCACGATTGCACGCCACTTATTATATATAAATTGACGAATATAATAATAATAATAATAATAATAATAATAATAATAATAATAATAATAATAATAATAATAATAATAATAATAATAATAATAATAATAATAATAAAAGAAGAAGAGAGAGTCAATTCTTGGGGCAAGCGTTGTCTTGGGCCGTTTGCAGAGGGAACACGGCATCTATTTTGGGCACCATGGAGTGACGTAAGGTTTAAAGGATTTACAAGAATACGTTCAGACCTCACAACTGTGACATTGTTTAACATATAATTATGTTAACACAATATATATATATATATATATATATATATATATATATATATATACATATATATATATATATATATATATATATATATATATATATATATATATATATATACATATATATATATATATATATATATATGTTTGAACATGGTTTATTCATAACATTAGTATTAACTACAACCGACCTGTGCGATTCAGCAGGTGGGTCCTGCCTACTTGTTCATCGTTGCACGGATCCCCATTGCAGGACGTCCTGGTGGAATACGTGGTTGCTTCGATAAGACAATGAGGACAGAGGACGCGAGAAGAGAAATGGACGCGGACGGCTTGTCTCTGCTCGTGGCGCAGCAGACCGGGCTCTTGGTAAGCTCACTCACCGCTCGCATACGTGAGTGCACCGATGATGGACAGCGTCTTAGAGCCTGCTGCGACGTCGTTTTACAGCAGCCGTATCCGCACCGTTTTCGTATCGATGGGTGCTTTCCTCTGTTGAAGGATGAGCTAAGTGCTTCACTACCCCCCCCCCCCCCCGCGACCTTTCTGTCCCGTCTCCCAGCGGTATTACGGGGAAGGGATTTACTAACAGTCATGTGGAGACGACGGAGAAACGGGACCGAGGATCAGATAGGTTAGGTTTTGCACCTCCCTTTTGCAAGTCCGAGCTCAGAGCCCTGATCAGCTAGCCCTGATACGATGAGCACGCGCGCTCTTATCGAAGTGGGAACAGTCCGAGTTACAATATTTGCAGTCGACTCTCAGCCGACTAACATAGCATTTTTTACCTTTACCTAGGAAGCCTAGTTCCAACCGACCGCGATCAGAATGTCTGTCTCTGTTTGGTGTCTGTGACCCTTCGGAATTGCATCTTAGGCAAGTACTTTAGAGGACCTCCAGAGAAGAGATGAATTTTCGGATTTGACGTATATAGCACCTATGACCTATCGCGTAGTTTACACGCAATCTGAATTCTGCCTATTTGCTGCTCACAGCACGCCATTGACAAAACAAAGCGAGAGAGATGGTTGCATGTGACTTTGACACGAGGAATGGCTTATGGTATAGTGACCTATGTGCCTGTGAGCCATTACATTTTTGCGAAGTATAGCAAATGCATTACAAATTAATGAACACATTTCATATCGATATACAGCCAGTACTTGCTACAACAAACGAGAGACTACGACAGTAAGAATACCGTCTTAAACTTAAGCTATTTTAATTTTCATAAAAAATACTTTTTTAATGAATAATAATTTTTAATAATTAGGAGTTCTTTATAGCAAAAGAGAGAAATACTTACACTCCGCCCTTTAACCGCGATTTAATACGCGCGGACCCGAGCGGGAGTGCCCACCAGCCCGAATTGACAGGCCGGCAGATCCCCCACCCTCCCCCCTATCGAGGTTCGGAATGGGGGGTACCACACTACTCCACCGTACCGATTAGACGCATTCACCTCGCGATTCCGCGTTACACCCCGGAATATACCTTCCCCCGAAGGACGTCGGACCACTCCAGAGCAGGGGTTCCCCGTAAAATACGGGGCCAGAAGGCCCTCTCGACCGGTGGTCTGCGTTCGTGTGGCCACTTCTCACTCATTTTGCCTATTAAGCCAAGGCAGCAGGCGTCCCGGACGGTACCACCGAGTGTCACTCGGGGCGTTAACCGTCCAGCCCGGGGGGCTTCTATGCAGCACAAGCCCCCCATATATATATATATATATATATATATATACTATAAAATCGTTCTAAATATTTCTACTGTGCACGTTGCCTGCATGCAGCTTGGGTTCACATGATGTTTTTATTTCAAGCACCACCTTCACGTGGTGCCTGTAGGCACATGTGACACACGACATGCATATGCAACAACCGCTCATACACAGGGAGTTTGTAGAACGAAAAAAGAGCAGGTTATTTTTACCGAAAGCCTTCAAAATGTCACGTTAACGGGGCAAACGCGCCGTACTTTACCGAGCCAGCTAATCGCTCAATTGTGCACTTTATAGTTGTTCCTGGTTTCGGTATCATTGTTGTTGTTGTTGCCGTTGTTGTTCTTGTTGTCGCAGAACGCACGTTTCGATGAGTCCACCGTAACGATAAATGTCCAAAGTCATTCTTATTAAGCAGCTTACTTCATTTTACTGACTAGAATAGAACAGAAATCAAAGAAGCATTAGGCTTAGTTCACACGTGCAACCTTTAGTAATCCTTTTTGGCATTGACTTAATTCGACGGCCGGCTATCAACTACGGTGATATAGGATCCGTGACTAAAATATATACATCATATAAACAATCTTTTTTTATTTCACACATTAAATCTAGATTGAACACTCCGATTTGTTAAGATGAATATTACCGTAGTAGTAGTACTTTCAGAACCCATCCCCGTATTGCCTCACGAAATTATATTATTATTTGTTGAGCGTTCCGTGGACACGCGTTCTGTGTCGTTGACGGTAGCATTGCTCGATCTCCGCTCGATGTCGACGGCGGCTGCTATCCAACCTACATGTGCATTGTAGTCTATTAAAATTAATTCAAAGTGATCACTATTCATCATCATCCACTAGTGGATACTTTGTACATAGACACACACAAACACACACACACACGCTCAGACACATCCATCCTGAATGCCGCGTAACAGTATTCTCGTTCTAGACCATATTGTCTGTTACATCATCGACACTGCAGAAACAGGGCAGCCACAGCAGCGTGCTTAAGCACAGCGCGCCAAGCCGCCAACAGGGGCGTCTAGCATTGGCGATAGCAGCCAGGCCTATATGGTACGAAAATAAATTAATTCCGCCATCGTCATTAAGACGAGAGAGCAAGAAGCAAGACGGGTGTCGTGGTCTCGTGGTCGGCCGGCGCCGGCGACCGGGCGGGTGTGTGTGAGCGTGCGCTCTGGACGCAGAGCCGTTTGAGCGGTCGCTACACAGCGAACAGCTCGTTAAACTGCTGCACAGCTGGTTCTGTGTTGTTTGATGTTGGATGCTGTGCTGTGAGTTTGATGTGTTGTTGGTCTAGCAGTTAGTTCGTTTCGATCCGAAATTTGTGATGATTTACATCCGCCGACGAATGAACACTCTGCTTCGCATCTGCTCAACGCAGAGCAGAATAAGCTAGTTTGACCGCCGCTGCTGTCGTCACCGCGCTGGGTTCGCTGCGGGCGGCAGTGGCGGAACCAAGGGCGGCGAGTACTACAGCAGCAGCGGCAGCAGCAGAGGTGGTGGTGGTACACATTCCGCACATTCGATGTCACACACATCCGCTGCCAGGCGACAGTATAAACATCACTATCAACACAGACAAAAACCGTACTCCAAAAAGTTCCAAAAAGAACAACGATTCATATTGAGAGGAGTAGGAGTCGCAGTAATTGTAGTTGTAGTAGTAGTAGTAGTCGTCAGAACAGCAGCATGAATAGTAATCATTAACAGGAACGAAACGCTAAGAAAACGTGAGCAATTGTTAAGAATAAGCGTCGATAAAGAAGCAGAGCGTACGTAATACACAGTAGCCAAACAAACGACAAATGCACTGAGGACAGCAGAAGCAGTGTCAACGATAGGAACAGCAAAGAAAACAATAACAACAACAACAACAACAGCGACGACAACAACGACAACAACCACACAACAGCAACAACAACAGCAACAACAACAATTCACTAACGACTAAAATGATGCAATAAACATTCTAACTGTGTATTGACAACGCCATAATTACTACTATCATAGACTATGATAACCAATGACCAACTAGATCTGCCGGAGACTCTTTAAAAAGCCTGAGATTCTTGGAAAAGCCGGCGACCCTTTATCGGAGACAAATGCTTGTTGCGATCTCGTGTTTGTCAAACGGTCAGCGTCAATATAGACATCATACGTACGCGAAGTACGTAGCAATTGCTACGCCAAGTTCCAAAAACCTAAAAACTGCCGAGCCCGGTGGCGTGGTGCATTTGTCTGTGCTTCGCGACCGGAGAAGACTCATAGGTGCGCGGGTTCGAGCCCCACCGTTGCACATTTGTATTTATGGGGGTAGTCCGTCTATGAAGCATGGCGAAGAGCACTTTCGTGGACGTTAAATCTTGGCCCCAGCCCAAAAAGTAATTTTGTTAAGTGCCGAAAACCGTTTTTTGTCTAAGACATCAATTGAAGACGAGGTGCTGCTACTTAACGCGCGAGCGCTTAACGTACTCATCAGCTCACTAGGGTTCGAATTTTTTTAAGGATGTGTTTTTAGTCTAGATTTTTATTTCGGTCTTCCACTACAGGCTTGAAATAGCCGTGAGGCATATTCTCAATCCAGCCGGGGCAAGATCTGGAGCTATCTAGGGTTACCATGTACCTACTGGCGTGTCACAAGTGAACAAAAACGACAGACTTACACGAAAGTGTAGTAGTACAAGCGCGTACTCAAGGCGGAAACGGACACGAAAAACGTGTGCGGACAATTGCCGTCAACAAAGCGGCTAGCTGCGACAGTTGCTTACGGCAGCAGCAGCAGCAGTAGTAAAATCTACGTTATTCGTTTACTAATGGCCAATGACAATCAAGCTCTGTGAAGGCTGCCCAGCTGTCATCATCAATCAATCCAATCAAAGTAAAGACGTCAACCGTTTTGCCGCCGTCGTTTTCAAAAGACAGCGAAATTGTTCTTAGCCGCTTCGGCAATGGCGCTAACAACACCTTGACTTTGTCATCTGTTCTGCGGCTGCTGCTGCTATTTCCGTCGTCTTCGTCGTCGTCGTTGTGGTCGTGGTCGTTTTTCTGCGCCGTCCCCTACGGTGGCTCCTGTTGTCCATTTCAATGCGAGCAGAAGCGTCCGTCATGACGCGTTCTCGCTCATCATCTTGCTGGCCGCCCGTCAGCACGGTCAGCTCTAGCACGTTGATGATTTAACGCCGCAGCTTGAAGTACTGCTAATTTATTTGTCCCAAAAATAATTAAAATGTTAAAAGTGCCACGCGAGCCGTGGCACCACAAAGTGCCAAATTGGTGAGGCCGACGACGAAAGAAGTACGCCTCGTTAGAAAACGACGGACTCTCTTCTCCTTGCTTTATATATATATATATATATATATATATATATATATGTGTGTATATATATATATATATATATATATATATATATATATATATATATATATGCGTCTTAGTAGAGATATATATGTGTGCTTGTACGGATATATATATATATATATATATATATGTACTTATATCAAATGTTTTAAGCTAATACAAAGAATAGAGACGTCACTGACATAATATTGTTCCCGTCTTCGTGTCGGCCTACTTTAAAAAGCAGCACACATCGTGTCATACAGATGAAAATTGAATTTGCAGATCTACAACAAGGCTGAAATGCATTTCACGATGCAATTTTGACCATACAGGAGACACTTGATGACGACACAATATTACTTCCGCGAATAGAAGCTGAAAATAGATGGAGACCACTCGGTGTTTGTTTTACCATGCAAAAGCCGTCACAGGAAACAGCGTGATCGGCACTGAATCCATTGCTGTCTTTGATGAAATGATGATATGCAAGAAGCATTGCAGGACTTCTTTAATCAGCAAGCCTATTTCGTTAAATCTATAACAAAAAGTGCACGTTTTCGTACTTTATTTATTGCTCAATTGGGTCGCCTCTATATATATATATATATATATATATATATATATGCATAACACAGAACCGCATTTACTATTAAACAAAGTAACTGAGCACAGAAGGACATGCATATCGAAGGGCGCGTTTATATGTACCCTTCGATATTCATACCGTTATGTGCTCAGTATTGGGCAACAGAGCTCTTGTTAACAGAGGCTGGTTATTATTACAAATGATTAGCTGATACTCGCAACTTAAAAGGCAATGTGACTCCACGTAGACAGCGTACGACATTAGGCTAGCCTATAATCAGAAACGCCGGCTTGTCGGATAGGGCGTCCATGAATGGAGTCCGCGGCTGTACCAACGAGGTCGCGTTGATTGACCACAATTTGGCCTGGAACGCAAAACTTGCGACAGAGGAACCGCCCTGCCAAGTATTGTACACAGTGACCCTACAGAGAGTTAGTCTAGCTACGTGGAACAACATTTGGAATGAACGTATACATAGCGGAGGAAGCCGTGTTAGATCGGTGTAGTAAAGAGTGTAGACAACAGTCTGCAACCAGACTATCTAATAGAATGCACCGTTTCGTTTCTAACAATAACAGTTTCTAGTCTGTTCTGTTAGGCTTTGTCTTACTTTATCTCTCTCGCAGGCTTTGTTTGTGTGTTCATGACGTACGTTTTTAAAGCATTTTGCAAGGTTTTCATAGGAGGTCTGCAACGAATGGTAGCTGACGCCTGTTGTTGTTATTGTTGCTGCTGCTGCTCCTGTTGCTATTGGTCCCTAAACGTAATCCTCTACCAAAGCGTTGACGGGCAAGACAGACTTGACAAATTTGCGGTGAGAGGTGATCGAACTCCGACGACTTCACGACTGGCGGCAGAGTAGGTTGACGGGCCCGTCTTAACGAAGCGAGGTAGCTCTAGCTCAATTGTCGTTGGATGGTTGGTTCGATGTATGTGGATTGAGGTAGGTATAGGTGTATATCCCCGTGAGGACGGGTTTAGCTCACCAGTTCACCACTGCCCCTCCGTGTTTGGCTGAGCGCCCTAACGCCCTTAACACCCCTGACATCTCGAACCTCAGGCTGACGAAGCATCGGCTATCCGGCCGATTCCTCAGTGTGTCTTGGTCTGGTGGCTTCTCTGGGGGGCTTTTCTGTTCGTGACGGTGAAGGGCGCGTGTACAGGGCCTCGCCTGGCGATGCGTATCATATCGTTATGTGTTGCGGCCACGGCTACTCCTCCTTAAATTCTTCCTTGATTCGACGCAGTAGACGCAGGTAGGAATTGCTGAGGCAGGCGCACGCACTAATGAGTTGGTGGTCGGCCGGGCGGTTGAATCATCGTGTTCTTACCGAGACATCTCAGTAACAACCGCTCCATGATAGACAGACGAACAGATAGGTACTGACATAAACATCTTAGTGATCCCGCATCATCTCTGATGTAAGCTGTGAGGTAGCAACGACAGTCGAAGACGATGCACAGCGAGCTCGGGTCGTGTCCAAACACCTCCTCGGTGCAAGTACTCCTCGGTTCTCGGCGTCAAACACCAAACGCATACAGTTCACACATGAACGAGCCTCACGGCTAGAGAACTACAACCAATACTCATCCCTTTACCCTTCCCTAAACATTTCTCTTTATATAGTCGCTACCTATACCGCTTTATCTCCGTCACCTTTAACTCGACAGCCGCACGAATGCACGTTCGTATAGACGAGTACATAGGAGGGGCGGCCATGCCTGTTTCGCCAGTTGATGCTTTTCACTAGACTAACATTGCTGACCTTTTTATATATATATATATATATATATATATATATATATATATATATATGTATATATATATAAAATATTGTTGGTCTAGCAAAAAGTACCAACTGTCAAAACAGGCATGGCCGCTACTCTGTTAGCGTGGTAACCACGGATAGGCCGCATAGCACAAGTTTAAAGCGCAAGTGACACCCACATCATAAACAATTCGATATATTAAGAGATACTGTACCACTACCATAGGCGCTACGCGGCAATTTCGCCAGCAAGCAAGGTAGGCGTCCCGATCATGACAAAACTTGGCAATAGCTGGTGTTCCTACAAGAGTTGGTCCAACGTGAGCGTTAATAAATAAATAAACAAATGTATCCAAATTTCCAATTCGGATCTTGCAAAACCGCATTGACCGAGCAAGGTGGTGGCTTAGTGGCAAAGCCTTAGCCTTGCATTCGGGAGGACTGGGTTCGAGACCCAGACCGGCCACTCTTAAATTTGTTTGCATGGTTTCCAATTTAGACAAGGTAAATGCCGGAGTGGAATAAACTTAGCCATGACATGAAAAATCTGTACACGGGCAATTGCCTAACGGGAAAATCTTAACAAAAAAAAAAGAACATCCGCGGCATCGTTGCAAAACGTTGTATCATTATGCGTGATCAGCATCATCATCATCATCACGATTCTTACCGACACCTCTCATTATGGTCATCATCCATGAGGGTGCATCAGGCTAGCCCTCGTTACGGCTGGCCTTGTGTCTCATTGAGTTCAGCTTGCTATCGGCATGTGGACACGTGGCGGACGCTCATATACAAATGCACAATGGTTGCTTAGTGACTATTGAGTTGCCTCCTGTTATTGGCGTCATCGTCAACAACAGTCCGACCGATCGATATAAAGACAGGCAGACAGGGAGCTTAGTGGTGTTCCCCCGACGGGTGTGGTTATTATCCAGCTCACCAAGAGTTGTCCAAAGAATGTCCAAACCGGCTCTCCATCCAAACGTGTGCCCTCTTTGTCTGCACGCTTAAGCTGTCACGCGAACTACGCGAGAACCGATTCGCTTGTTCCGGCTACATACGCCCGATGTACACAATTCATGGCAAACTAATTGGTGTGCATTGTCGAGTGTTGGAAGGGGACGCTTCACCGTGTAGGATTCCTCTGGCACATCGCTGGGAGCGCGATGCGACTAAACCCACAACTAAGAAGCTATCTCGCTTCTTACTCTATAGGCTAAGCCTTAATAGAACCTGTTTGTTCTGCAACGCGTGGAAGTACGCGACAAATGTGCACTGAAACGAACACTATATTGACAGTGGCAGGAATGACTTGTCAATTTGGTTAGCAGGACAAAATGTGCAAAAATTAACTATCATGGATTAAGTATGAGTGTTCGTGTGGTATTACATTACAGCTATTACATAACCCAGACAAGGCCGCGGCTATGCATGATGCAAAGTTAACTTGTAGATGATAACGACGATAAAGATGAAGCAATGATCTTTGTCAATATACGCCTGTTGGAAACCGGACAATAAAACAAAATCAAGGCATTTGTTTAGACTTTAGGAGATATGTATATGTTTACGCGTAGATGTGTTTCCATGCAGTAGACGTGTCTGCTAACGTCACTATTTCTGCGACTTCAAGTACTAGTATCGATGTTGTCATTCTATAGTATATATTGCTCATGCCCTGTTCGACTGACTAACCACATTGATTTGGCAAGAATTAGGTTTACACATACTTCAATAACCTAGTGGCACTTTTAGATCCAACATGATGAGACGCCGCGGGACGATAAATATATTGTCAGGATAACACCACTAACTTGCAACAAACATTTAAACCACTAACTCTTAACGTAGAACAATCTAAATTTGGTTTACTTTTGTTTCGAGGACTAACTGGAACTAATGGGGTTGCACATACGGTCATCGCGGCAAGCATGCTACCTGTAAGCGTGGGTCGGAAGCGTTTGACTACAACCCACTGCAAACCAGAGGGCCCCCAAAGTCGTGTCCCCGTCCCCCGACCTAACTTAGGGCTGCTTACGCATCACACTAAACAGTTACGAAAAGCAAGTCCACTCCTCCATCGCAAAAAAAAGTATGTATATACATATATATATATATATATATATGACGAGCCTTCTTTTACATCTGCTTCAATGCTTTACGCTAATGTAACTTCCCTAACAAAAAACAACATCACTGTGTGCTTTCTACTTGAGCAGGTCATCGGCAACGTCTTCTCTTGCACCTTGTCTAAAAAAAGGTGACTTTATACTAATCTATTCTCAGTTTTTATCTAGTAAACGTTCTAATCCTACAATCAAACGATTGCTTTCTCTAATCCTGCGAGCGTTAACATGTTTTGTTTACCACTTCTCTTGCCATGCTATCAATTTAACCAACTAACCAACGTTAATGTGTGGACATTTGCTAAACTTGAATTGTCATGCTTGCAAACACAATGGCTATTGTAAATGCAGTTGTGACAATAATCACAGCAACAACAACAACAAAAACAACCATAACAACAACGACAACAAACACAGCAACAGTCAAAAAACAACAACAACAACAACAACACCAACTGGAACTATCTGTTCTACTCAGCTACTACGACAGATTGTTAGGCGAATCGGCAACGTAACTTTCACTCGAAGGTCGTGTCACCAACGCCAGTAGTCTGCAGTAGCAGCACGGCCAACGGAAGTCGACAAACAAATCTGTCATGCTCACCTGGCAAGTAGTAATGACGAGCTTTCATCGAGTAGCTTGCATCAGTTGCAAACAAACATTTTATTATTGATTTTAACGATATATATATATATATATATATATATATATATATATATATATATATATATATATATATATATAATATATATATTTATATACGTCTCTGTTGTAATACCCCGTTGTATTAATGCTAGCATTCGCACTTGCTCTTACCTTTCCTTGATGCGAGCCCTCTTTCCGTTCGTGTCACGGTTGTGCGTGTTTCTTTTTCCGCTGTGCAAGTGTGCATTCATCTTCTAGCGTGGTGACAATTTTTGAACTAATAGAATAAACACTTAAAGCCGCCTTTAGTTTTGGGCGAAAAGCAACAATTAGCTCTTCTTTTTAACGGTGGCGACTATTTTCTATGTATAAGTATGTATAAATGCGCGTGCAAGCACCGACATCCGCATCTATTATTCTTCGTTTTGCCTGCAACTCAAAGGTCGATCAAGACGTCGAGACAAAACGCAAATAGTAAAGTAAACGATTTGTCGCTAGCAAAATATGACTAGCGATAAACTTACTATTACTTCTACTACTACTACAACTACTAGATACATTGATTGGTCATCCCGCCGTGGTTGGTTGGTCGGTTGAGGCGGTTGGTCAGTTGCGATATAACTTCTCGGTCAAACCAGTTGCAATTGCGAGGGCTTTGGGCATCGGGGACTTTATCACCCGATGCCCCCCTGAACGATGCCTTTACGTCGAAGTCGCTTCGATCCGTCACGGTTTTCGTTGCAACGAGGCCCAATGCTGCTGCTGCTGCTGTTGTTGTTACACTCTCTGCCAATCGAGAACGAAGGGCGAAAGAATAACTACTTCCTCTCTACGCGAACGGGCTCACGCTTGCGCCTCCTTCGGCATGCGACGATCGCCATACACAAAGCGTACAGACGATTGTCGACACGTAACAACTTAACTGTTTTTGTTTAGGTTTTGTTTTTGTCTTGCGGGTTTTTTCGTGTTTTTGTTGCATTTTTAGCACTGGTTTTTTTTTCAGCACAATCTTAACATTAAGCGACGGCAAGCATGACAACGAGCCGTCCTGAGTGAGTGAAGCGTTCAACATCGAGACGTTGGTGTTGATGGCGGCAACTCGGTGCCCGTGACGACATTCGACAATCATTTACGACTAATTTGACTATGATGTCCCGCTGCTAGTTGAACTTGCAGGCGGGTGGATAGTTGACGGAATAATAATAGTAGCAACAACAACAACAGCAACTAGTACAAACAAAACATGGATAGGGTCGCTGAATTCGTTGGCCACCGCGCGTATGGTCGTCAGATAAAGAGTTGCGCACTTGTATGTAGCTACTTTGGCCTCACCTCAGACTGTGGCTAGCACACTTGGTCACAATGCAGACGCGCCGGTGCAAATATATATATATACATATATATATATATATATATATATATATATATATATATATATATATATATATATATATAAATGCTAAACCAGTAACAGAGCATCTTGCCACTTTTAGTGTCAGGGGGTAGCAGAATCAAAAGCACAAAAGCAGCAACACAGCTTCAACAATAATTACACAATAACAACGATATACGCGACAGGAACAACCACAAGAACAACATCAATATCCACCAAAGCAAAACAACAAAGCACAAAAACAAACAATAACAACAGCAACAACAACAACAGCAAATGATGGATATCAGCATGTGCCAAAAGTAGATCCCAACATACAGAAAACGAAGCATCCCCATCAGCAACAACACCATCGTTACTATCATCATCACCATCATTGGCAGCAGAAGCGATGGCGGCGCTACATCCAGTATCATATCGCTACACCGCTACAAGCAGGGGACCGGGGGAAGGGGGGTGGAGGGTGGAAGAAGGTATACGACATCATTAGCATACGAATAAAATAACAATCATAATTCTATGGATGCTCGTTAGTGAATGAGGCGTATGCAGAAAGCACAGCCGCGGCCTGCTCTCCCCGTTCCCTCAGTCTCCCCTCCGTCCTCTCTTTCGCTCCCCTCTCTCATCCCCTCTCTCTTCCTTTTCCCCGCTCCGTTTCCTCGCTAGCTTTCTTCTCTCTCTCTCTCTCTGTAGTTCTCTGCAGAGTTCTCTCCACGTTGTAAAGATGGGTCGCTTAGCACAGACAGACAGTCAGGCGTCAGATTCGTCCGTCGCGGACTTGATCGTTGCGGCCGGTCGCTCAATGACGATGTGCTCGAGCGGGTAGATCGGTCCGTCTACTACTATCGGCCCCGCTCTCAATAGTCTCGGCCGGATGTGTATGTATATCAATGTATTTCTCATCATACAGCCTCGTATGACTGTCGTCATTGTGCCAATCTCTCCTTGTTTGACTATATGCATACATACGTTTTCCTCTCTCCCGGCCTATCAATATCTCTCTTTCTCTCTTCCTCTTCCTAGCCCCCCCTCTCTCTCTCTCTCTAGTTCTTTCGTTTGCTCCGTCCCATAGAAATACACGTGCTCTTCTCAGGCAGGTACGCCGGTAGGTCCTCAGCGTGGGAGCTATCATTGTCGTCATCGTTATTGTTGGTGTTGTTGTTGCCGTCGTTGTTGTTGTTGCTGTTGTTGTTGTTGTCGTCGTCGTCGTCGCTGCTGCCGCCACCGCCGCCAAGACTTAAAACGAAGAAGCGAGCTTATGCTATAGAGAAGGAAAGGAAAAGTGGCAATCGGCGACTGAATGTTTCTGCGTTTGACGACGCCTCGCTACGTTCCCCGCTGCCGCTGCTGCTGCGGCTGCTGGTGCTTCTACGACAACTTTTTTCTGCCGTTTCTGTTGTTGCTGCTTCTTCTGATTCTGCTGATTCTGCTGGCTTTGCCTGCTGGGCGTTCAATGTCAGCGCATGTCGATCGGGAATCCGCTCCCTCCCTCCCTCCCTCCATCCGTTCGTAATACCTACCTAGTTTCCTTCCTTTCTTGACTGTTCACTTGAACGCATTCAAATCGGGGACCACCCCCGTGAAAGACCGGCCGGCCGGCTACCGAAAAGCCGTTAATACTGTTGGTTCGGTGTCTTTTTTGACTACTGTGGCGATTGTCGTCATTGCTGCTGTTGTTGTTGTAGCTGTTGCTCTTGTTGTTGTTCGTATTGTTGTTGTTGTAGCCGCTGCAGCTGTGTCTGCTAACAGTCGTTGGCGTAATCCGTGATGGTGCTGGCCGCCGCCCCTGGTGCCAGGGGCGACGGGACCCTTAATAGCGGCAACGGTAGCGTTACGTGACATTCGTGTTCAGGCGGCTCAGGCGGATTGATCGAGACGGCTCTTCTCTCTCGGGCTGCGTATGCCGTACGTTGTCGTCCGGCTGGCTACGTAGTGTGCTATTCTGTCCTGTACGATGTCAGCGGCGTCAAGAATCAGTATCATTTTCAAATGATGCGTTTGGATATACAAACCAAGGCTTCTTATTCTTCTTCTGCTTCCTTCTCAGCCCGCCCTCCGATACGACCACAAAAACACATGCCCAGACGTAGCAGCCAGACGCTAGCATACGCACACAACATGCCAAAGCGTTATATCACCTAGTTCAGATGTATATATATATATATATATATATATATTTTTTTTTTTTATGGGACCGTCTTCTTTGGACGGCAAATTTATTTAAGTTCAATAACTCTTCATTGAGCTTGAAATTTCCATTATTACATAAATTCAAACAATTATAACTATCCAGGTAATTTTGCAGAAAAGGCTATCGCCCGTGTCTGCATATATATATATATATATATTTATATATATATATATATATATATATATATATATATATATTATATATATATATATATATATATATATATATATATATATATATATATATATATTATATATATATATATATATATATATATATAATCAATACAATTCTTATCGCCTAACAAATCTCGTTTCTGTAAAAAAAATCCGTAGCGGAGCTGGCCCATTTGTGGCAATATGTGACTGACACACTTATGAGTTGTCATTTTTTTGGCATTTTAAAACATGAAATGTATACCAAATAAGAATACATTTCATGCTTTCATTTAGTGCAATAGGTTGTACAAAATGATGAACACACGAAAGGGCACCCGCATATGATCACATCTTGTCAAAATGCTACGCTATAATCTCGGCGCTACGGCGCATGATGGCATTTGGAGTCTCCACAAAGAGCTTACTTTTTGTCTATTCCACTTTGTTCTTGTCTGTTTTTGCTGCTTTTTGTCATGCGTAGGCACGTATGATGGTATTCTTTGCAGAGCAAAAATAATCCGGAAAGATTCCAACAGAAATATAATTTCTTTAAACTCACACTAACCCTCCTCCCAATGGACAAATTGTACACGCTGAGAGTCGCTCCTCTTTACGCTTTACGCTTTCGCTATTGCGTGGGATCGACCCGATCTATTTGTTTTGTTTTGGAAGCTTTCGGCAATTCATGATTTATATACGTCACGAGCAGATAGCGTGGGACTAATGTGGGACTCATATTGTTCCCTTTGACATCTCATTCCAGCTCGTTGCTGCTAGTTGATCACCCAGACACGCTACCACATTGGTTGTGCCTTTGTTTACAGAAAAAAATGAAGTGCACAATATCTTGCGCTCTATACCAAGACAGACTCAATAACTTATTTCCAAATCCGTGAGTAAAACATGTTAAATTGAAGCGTATTTACTATGTGTGCATATATATCTCCAATACAAAATGTAAAGATCGACTAAGACTGTCTTGTAGAAATGCCGTCTGACTATCTGAGAAATAGACAGCATTCAACCACAATAATACTCAAACAAAGTACGAAAAAACCGTATCTATTGGAAATAAATGTAAATGTCGGTTTTCGAGTGAACCAGGCCTTCTGTGTCGAGGACTATAGCCAATAGATGAGGAGAACGGAGAGCCGCGCTGCTCAAATAATGCGCTCTCTTCTAATGAAGCAAGGTGTCGCCCTTACCATCGTGTCATAACGGGTAATCCCGATTCCGGAAAAAAGACTGAAAAACTGAGAGGCTAGCAATTTCAAAAGTCTTGACGTTAATCCGGTCATTGCCAGATAGGGGGTGCTGGCCTATTCTTATTCGATCGCTGACTTGCGCGATGCCATGGACGCGTCGTGTGCTGTAATAAATATGTCAACCACATCCATTCATCCTTGGACGACTTCATCGAAGTGCCGCTGGGTTCGGGTATGGGCCTTTCCTCCCTCCGTTTGTCCGGGTACTCACGTACGAGGAGGCGGCGGCGACATCGGTCAACGTTTCGAAATAACGTGATGAATCGCTGAACGTTTTTCTTTTGTCTGGAACGACTATCGAACGTTTCAGCAAATGCGTGTCAACCTCGTCAGTTTGATCAGCTTCTTCATGCTCTATACTTTTCTCTCTCGCTCTCTCTCTTTTTCCCTTCTAACTCTTCCATCATACGTATAATTGTTTTCGATAAATATGCATGTTATGTGAAATGGTCTGGTATGCTAGCTGAAAGCAAAAGTGAAAGAGCTGTAACACATCCATCATTGCAATAGTACCCACAACAATTACAATACAGGGTAGAAGCAGAAACGAAAACAATGACATCAGCAGCAGCAGCAACAGCAAAAGCTCCACTAAAAAATAGGGTGGAATCAGCCCAATTACGCACACACACAGACCTACACACACATATATATATATATTTGTTTTTATATTAGGGCTGCGGCGGGCTGCCCCCCCAGACAATTTTTGTGCCTCCAGTAGTCGAACCAAAACAACAGCTGGGACTATTGACCCAAACAAGCGTTAGACGCATGAATGGGCATACGCATGGCTTTCGTCCGGATGCGTGGATTCGTCTCATTGGCGTCGTCGTCCTCGGAGGGGCGGAAGTCAACCACCAAATGGGGTGGGGAGACCTTCGGTCTTCATTTGCTTATCCCACTCGAACAACATGCTAATAATAATAATGATGATGACGATGATGATGATGATAATGGTAATGGTGGAGCTGAAGCCGATGACCAACGTTAAGCGTATGACGGCAATGAAGGTTTGACGACGCGGTCGACGCACTTCCATTTTGCGCTGCTGTCCTGTCGCCGGTCGGCTTATGCCGGTCGGCACCCCGTGCAGTACCGCGCCCACCGCCGGACTTCGCCGCATCCTATCGCCTTGTTGGACCGACGTCACCGATCATCAAAATGGCCAGCCGCCACGATCACTTGTCATCATTATTATTATTATTTTTTTTTTGTTTATGCCATATGTACCATCAGCGCCACTACACGTACCTGAAATGGCCATCACAACCTATTCACCTACCAACAACAAGATGACGACAAAGATGGCCAAAACAAACCCTACCTAGCACGGTTCGTCAGTCAGTCAACTACGGCTGGTTTCCAGGTCAGTCGAAGTTTGTTTTTGACAAAAATTTGTCTCTTGGGTGGGTGACCGACTTATATAGCCTAGGGTCTCCATGACGTGTACGGTCGAAAAAAACAACTTTGCGATTTTAGAGGTAGTCTAATTAGTATAGAGTGTGATCTACGCGGGTGTATTTTCTACATTGTTATTGAGCAACTTTATTAATTAATACGCTTTATTCAAGAAAATGTTTAGTCTGTTAACATCAAATTTCCATGGAGTTGGCGGGTTACTCTCCAAGAGAACATATGGTTAAGTGTTTGCTTTGTCGCTACAAACTTTGGAAGAATGTTCTTCTCACGACGCGTCGTCGTATGAATGATACTGAACATCTTTAACATCAGATCGGTATGATTTTTCTCAATATTTGCGAGGGTATCACAGTCAATCTTCCGCAGCCCTTCTAATATGTTGGGAATCTGGACGTCATCGCTTGGAATTCCACACGAGTTGCTGATCTTTTTACAGACATGGATTCCAAACTGGGGCTGCATATGTTATGATCGGCAGTGCGTACACCTCAAATAGTTTTGAGTATATATGTGGATCTCTAAGTATGAATGAGCGTGTAATCCAGTTTGCTCTCTGTGTTGCTCTTAAAGCAGTGTTTGTTATGTGTTCGGTGTACTTCATATTAATTGATGTCATTACACCAAGGTCTCTGATCAGTTTTTTCGAGGCAAGAGAATGGCCACCGATTGTGTAACTGTTCTCTGCATTTCCGTGACCAAAATGAAGTACAACGCACTTTGACACGGATAGTTTCAGATCTAGCAAAACGGACCACTTATAGAAATTGTTTACCGTATCCTGCAGTTTTTTTGCAGTCCTCGGCCGAGTCCGCTTTTCCGTATATTTTAACGTCATCCGCATAGATCTTATATTGCACGTTTTCGGGAATAATACTCTTTAGCGAATTGATGTAAAGAATAAACATTAGTGGCCCAAGAATGGTACCTTGAGGGCAACCAGAGGTGGTATTAGCCCACTCTGACAGTGTATCATGAACACGTACATGGAAGGTCCGTTCACGTAGGAAATCATTTATCCATGCAACTTTTTTGGTGCCTACTCCAAATTTAGGCAGTAACTCCAGTAGTTTACTATGTGTTACAGTTTCAAAAGCAGACTTAAAATCAAAGTATATAACGTCAAAACATCTTGATGCGTGAACATGTTCCGCCCAGTCAAACTGCGTCTCCAACAGTTGAAATGTGCAGCTTCTACCAGAACGATAAGCAAATTGTTCTTTAGTGATCAGTCCTTGCTTGTCGGCGTTTTGATATATAGCCATGGAAATTACACTTTCTAACAGTTTACAAGCTACATATAACAGTGAGCGAGATCGGTCGCTTATTCTTGGGGTCTGACTTATTTCCCCGCTTGTGTACAGGGCTAACAATCGCCGTTCTAAAAATCTCTGGTACAATCGAATCTTTCAGCGATCGACGAAATATCAAGCTTAAGGGGTGGCATATCGAGATTCCAAGCTGTTTGTACATGATTGACGGCACCCTATCAGGGGTATCACTTGTCTTAGATTTCAGGCCTCTTAGGTGCTTTAGCAGGTTTTCGGATGTGACGTCAACATCATTCACGACCACTAAGTCGTCATAACCACCAGGAGCATGCGTAATTCCAGAATCTCGCAGACGTAGCTCATCATTCGATGGATAGGTTTGTGCGAATATGTTTTTAATTAACTCTGCTTTTTCATAATAATTAGATCACTAGTGATCCATCGGGTCGCATAATTGACGCCAGATAGTCACGAACTGAGATTCGTTTGCGGACGTATCTGTGGATTGAGTTTACATCGCTGTTTCGCATAACAGCGTGCACCTCTAGAGTCCTTTGTCGGATGCATGCTTTGTTGAGTTTTTTCTGAAGCTGGCCAATGTTGTGCTCATTAACCTCGCGTTATATACCCTCCAAGCACAGGCAGCACAAGAACGCAGTCGCCCCCCCTCAATATCGTCATCTCAACGCCGGCTCGAACACCTTGCTCCGTCCAGTCCAAGTTCTGCTAGCCTGCAAGCTTCCATTCTAGGTCGCTAGAGACAGCGACGATTGGCCTCAATGGAATAACGGCGCTTTTCCCACCTGCGTGCTGAAAGCTTCTCTAAGCTTCTTCTCTTACTGCTTGTCTACGAAAGTCAAGCTGCATAATCAATCAAGCCGGAACATAAGCATGCCGTTTCAATGGAGAGCTGTCCCACCGTGTGTATGAGTGAGCGTGGTGTAACTCAAACAACCTTCTACCCGAAAAACATGCACCCCCTTTTCCCATCTCTCACGCTCTGTCTCTTTCTTTGGCTGAACACTTGCGTTGCGCTATGTTGCCACAGAATTGCTTAAAGGAAAGACTGCAGCGGTCAGTAATCTGGAACCCAACGACAGTGATGGCGCGTGTGGTTACGGAAAGGGATGCTTTTGCTGCCTTACCTAACTTCTCGAGTGGCTATACGGATAGATGTGGCATTGAGAAGAATTAGATCCAGTTTGTTTTGCCCTGGCTCTGTGCAAGACAAGTTGATAGCCAAAAGCTACGCAGACCGTATGCAGCATACCGAACCCACGCAGTTACTAACGCATACCGGACCTGCATCACTATAATACAGGTGCCTTTCATTAACAAACGAGACGCCACTAAACGCATGTTGTTAATCGGTTCAAATACAGTCTTTATGCGCAAATAAGCGCACACTTGATCAAGTCTAGGTTGACCTCGTGTGGTCTAATTTGCCAACTTTATAGGAAACACCTAAAAAGTGTCACTAAGTCCAATTTTTGGAAGTGTGATGAAAACTATTTACAAGATATTTCACTTCCGCTAAAAACACAGCAGTGCCAGTAATCATGTGAAAGTTCTAGCAACATAAAACCGGAAGCAAACAGAGAGCTTCGTCACCCTGATAGTGTCGCATTTGTTGCTGTTGTAGAATTTTTGCAGACTGCAAAAATGAGTAGCCAGCACTCCAAATTCAGATTCAATGTGTATCTATATATACATAGAGGAAAGATAATGGTAATGAAATGTATACCATTTTCATACCGTTTTATTGGCCAGGTCACCAACCTCAGTTGGTACCAATCGGTCATCGTTTTGAGCACAGAACCTGTGTTTTTGATACACAGGTTCTGTGCTCAGAACGATGACAGACATAATCTGTTGGCGTTTTGTCGAGAAAAAAGAGATACATACATAAGCACGAATTTGCCAATTTGCATTACATCTTAACATAAAAGAGTGTGTTGTACAATGGTTTTGATGAGGTATTCAATAAGCAGTAACATAGGCTGTGTGGCAGCAAACGACCTCACGTCATTATTCGTCATGTAGTGGTTGCCAAGCATCGAAGAGGCTGTACTTGTATAGGTATAACGATTGGGGTTCGCATGTGTCCTGGCAAAGTAATCTGTTAACATGTTCCGTGCGAGTCACGCCCTTTGGCCTAACGGTCCGCTGACCCCATAAACTATTGCATCTAACGTCAGAGATGACGCCCGAGTAAGTTACGTTATCTACATCTTTTTATAGTTCTGCTTCCTTGTTCGAACAATGAGGCAACGTCAGCGTAGAGCTGTATCTAATGGGAGCGCCTCAGTTGCAGGCGTCTCGGAAATACGTCATGCAATTGTTGTCTAGCATTTTTTGTCATGTAACTAAGTGGGGTTCTCAAACCAGAGAGCAGCAAAATCGTTTGGCAAGTTCTACAGGCCGCGGTGTATGGGAGGATACGTTCTTCTAAAGCAACGGGAAATTGTGTCAGTAAGTGGGGCGAGGCTCTGATTAGGTCAGAGTAGTAGTTGTAAGTTACCAGTAGGAGTTAAGAGTTGTTAAAATTATCTTATTACTTCTATAATCATAGTCAAGCGTCCCATGTTCAGGCACGACACATTTGCCGGGGGAGAGAACCGTGCGATTTTCGGGGCAGCATCAGACATTCTGAGGCCGACGGCACATGTTCTGCTATTACATTTTCTACTTAAGGGTGAAAGCTCTAGTTCGTATTTATTTGTATTCTATGTAGTAGCCCATTGTAGAGCGTTACGTTTCCACAATTGTTTGAGTCATTGCTTTATCTATGTTTATATATGTATATATATATATATATATATATATATATATATATATATATATATATATATATATATATATATATACTCGTACATCAATTGAAACAAAAAATTATCTTTGACTTTTTGCATATTTTGTACTCGCAATAGTAGAGCTACAATAAGACTAATTGCATCGTTCGAAGTGCAATAAAATTACCTTTAAAACGCCTTTTACGCTAGGATACAACTTTTAACCCAATATGCTATTTAAATTAACTATTATCTAGTTTAAATTACTTAAGTGAAATGTGCCGAAAACGGAATATATCACGAGAAAACTTATTTTCGTTCTAACACAAATGTAAAGATAGTCTAAATGTCTAAATTGAACTGTTTATGTTAACTAACTGCAAAATAATTAAATTTAATTAGTTATATTACCTTCTTGAATGTTAAATTAAAAGTCTTGCTTAAAAACCAAAACTAACAATAAACGCAACCCGAATATTAAAGCGATAAAGACGAAGCACTAAATTTGCGAGTACCAGACAGTTTAAACTTAGCTATAGTTAACGTTACATAGCTTAGCAACCGAATATACAACAATATATTGTTCACGGAATCTGGATGAACTCATTGGCAGCTTCTATTAAAGGTCGCGTTCCTTCGCTACCGTTTCCTCTGAATGCATTGACCAATAGCTGGCCAATCCATACACGACGGAGATCAGGACGTCTTTTTGCGGCAACGATATACGACCAAGACTGTCCTGGCGCCGAACGAAGCGGTCTGCACTAATCTTGCATTGTAAAGCATGTCTTGTCCTGTTGCGAGGGCGGTGGTTTAAATATAGTCTGATTCCTTCCTCAAATCAATGGTTCTTATGACAGAAAATGTTTAACGGCTCAACGATGCGTCTGGTGGCCATTTTTAGAGCTTTACTAACATAAACTAATTTTATAATTCAAGTAATTAACTAAACCGTATATTTGTCTCTAAACGAAACTATCTTAACTATGGTGACGTAGTTATTTTTCCACACGTTTGGATACACATACTTATATACTAAAACAAAACACAGATCCTAACGCAACAAACTTGTCGTGCGTTATTGTTAAATAACTTGTCTTCCTAATTGTGTTATTATTTATAATATGGTACTGTTACTGTGAGTACAAAATATGTCTGGAGTCAAATTAATGCTTGCTGCGATTTTCTGTTCGGCAGTATATATATATATATATATATATATATATATTTCGTTGTACTTATTTTTGTACAGTCAGCATACGACCATCAAAGCGAGCGGAGTCGTGGCATAATTTCAATGCGAAGGTACTCGGCATTGTGCCGGTTTAACTGCTCTCAAAAAGGCGTGAAACATGTTTTACGGCATCCGGGTCGATCGTATTCATCGGGGATGGTCAGAGGCGTAAATACTTTACATGGTAGCCAGCACGAGCTTTTCCCCACCAACAAGGTGTGATTTCGAGTTTGTACTGAGCAACTTTGGAAGTTTCGAGTGTAAAACAATATCAGTAGCAGTGGCATCACCATCTGCATAAACGTGTAGACGTGATTGTTATTATCGACCACTTGGTATGCTCGTCAATAATTCTTTCTAAGTCAAGCGTTCCGGGTGGTAGAGCAACAACAACAACAACAACATCATCATCATCAACAATAACAAAAACAACAATAACAACAAAAAGGAAGCAAGGACGACGGCAAGACTGCACCCGGATCGCTGCTGGGGACCTCACTACCATCGGCACACAATCTACGATGACGATGTACTGGTGCAGTGCAACTGCCCTATCCTCGTTAAGGTAGGCGTGGATGTTGACGTCGAATAGCGGGGGGGCTAGTGCTCATAACTACAACTCGACATAGCAACAACAAAATCCCGAACAAGAACAACAACAGCCTCAGCAAAAACAGCAACAACAACAACATCAACAACAGTACCACCGCCAACAACAACAACAACATTAACAACAGCATCACTGCCAACAACAATAAGACTACGGAACGTGGTGATACAGCAGCAACAGCAGCAGAGTCGATAGTGGCTTCAAATTGAAAGGAGCCCCGACATCGGTAACAACAACTTCAGCAGCAGCAGCAACAACGAAAACAACAATAACAACGACAACAACTAAAACAAGTACCACAGCAACGCTACAAGTAACAACATTTGTGTGGGTGAACGCGTCGTCGCATCGATAGCTTAGTCTATCCATCGGCGACGACGACGACGACGACTCGCCGCTCTGCGTTGCTTCGAGCGCTTTGGCCTTTCCTTCCGCGGGCCGCGCGTCATGACTGGTCCGGGGGCTTGAGGTACTTGATGGTCGTCGTAGTCGTAGTAGTAGAAGTAGAAGAAGTGGTGCATGCAACAAAGGGTGGTGGTGATGGTGATGCACACGATGAAAACGATACAGCGGTACAACAGAAAGACAGAGAATGAAAAACGGGGGGAAAAAACGAGTAGTGAGAATGAGAGAGAGAACGAGAGCGCGCGTACGCGACGAAGCCGACCAGGGCAACGAAATGGCCCCCTCGTCGCTGACAGCAACAACAACCCCCAGCAGCAACAACCCAGCAGCAGCAACAGCAGCAGCAGAAGCAGCACCGAAGACAACAATAGCAACAATCCAAGCGCTTTGCTTTACGTTGTGTAACTGTAACGGCGGGCGGTGGTGATGGTGGTGGCGTCGCGAGATGGTCGCGATTTTGATGCTGCACTCTTAACGAGGTGTTAGAAACATGATTGTAACATGTATGTGTGTGTATGTGTGCGTGTCTATGGGTCGGTCCGTGAGCCCGGACTGTCTCTAAGCAGTGTGTATGTGCTGTCCGCAGACATTATGTTCACCAGCATTTGATTGGGACGAATCTATACGTATATATATATATATATATATATACGAATCTATACGTGTATATATATATATATATATATATACGAGATTATACGTGTATATATATATATATATATATATACGTGTGCCGTACATGTATAACGGGGGTGTGACGCCAATTTAATTACGTAGCTAGTCTTCAGAACTACGCATCGAGCTGACAATTAATCACGGAGGCGCTCCTTCGCGTCCATCGGCCATCGGCCGATGGGCGAAGAATACAACCACCACCACCAGCATCAGCAGCAGCAGCAAAAACAACAGCCGTAGTAACAACAAGGGCATCAGCGCGAACATATCACCATCATTGCGATCGTCGTCACGAATGGATATCGACGGTTCGATGGGTGCTGGATAGTTAAGTGTTAGTTGAAGTCGTTTTCGTTGTTGTTGTTGCTGATGTTGTTGTTGCCGCTGTTGTTGTTGTTGCTGCTGTTATGTTGTTGTTGTTGCTGCTGCTGTTGTTGTTACCGTCATTGACGCTCAACAGCGACCGGACACAGCCCAGAGACAACCAAGAGTGTGATGCAGCAAATTGGCGGCGATCGAACCATCGACACGTAAACCACACACACATAATGCTGCATACGCCAAGTGCCAACCAGAACAGCGGCAAGCAAAAGCAACAGCAACAGCACTTGTTGCAGCGGCACCCGGCACTTGGTGCTTGTTGTTTTTGTGTTTATTGCTTGTATATATATATATATATATATATATATATTGTATATATATATATATATATGGAGAGAAAGATAAGGATAGTGAACGAGGGTGAGGGGGAAGGGGCAAAAGGTAAAAAGCGGTACGTACACACGTCGATGTATATTGACGACAGCAGCGAGGCCGGGCAATGGACGATGACAACAACGTCAGCAACCACAGAAACCCCAATAGCTGCAGCAGCAACAACAACAATAGCAATAGCTACAACACAGCAACAATAGCAACATTACACAACAACAACAACAACAACAACAACGACGACGACTACGGCACTTGGTGACTCAGGCCACGTCTCACAATGGAGACGCACACATATCAACAACAACAACAACAACGGTGGCGGCGTATAATAATACTGTACTACGGTGAGCGCGAATGCACGCGTCGCGTGCAGACAGACAAACAAGCGTGCCGAGCGCGAGAAACCACGAACCAAGACCGAACGTAAAAGCCGAGTAGTGGAGAAGCAGGCCGAGAAGCAACAGCAACAACAAAAAAAACGAATCAAGAAAAGCATTTAATAAATGCCGGAGGGGGGAGAGACGGCAGATCGCCGACAGGCTCGAAGCGTTAGCGTGATACGGGGGGGGGGGATGAGGGTGGAGGCATGGGTGGGGGGAAGGGGGGCAACCGGGAAAGCCGGTAACGGTGCGTCAAGCGCGGGCTTGGTGTTGTTCTGGTATGTTAACAACTGACAACAATCACAACAGCGGGAACCAGTGGCGGCCGCGACCATGGGCATGGGGGTGCATCGATGAAGATGAAGACGATGTCGATGGCAACGACGACGACGACGACAATGAAAACTACTACGACAATGAAGAAGAGACCGCGTAAGCAAAAACCATCAAGCACTGAGCTAGAGAAGGAAAGAAAACGAGCAAGGGAGAAGGAAAATAGGAAAGAAGCAGAAAAAATAAAGATGGGAACGATGCGCGTAAAAATACTACGACAACAACGACGACGACGTAGCGCGCAAAGGCGAAAAAAAAAAGCTCAAGGAGAGCTACGAACGAATCGAATCGCAAAGCGGCAGCACCCACAGTGTCTTTGCACCGCAAAAGACAATTTTTCACCCAATAGCAGATGATCGGCCGTCGTCATCATCATTATCGACGGCGGCGGTGGCGGACGCGGCCATCACCTTCATCATAATCATACCACCGCCACCTTATTATAAGCATCCTCATCACCATGATGAACTTCATCATCACTATCATCATTTGTTTTTTAGTTATTGCTGCTTATGTTTGATTTTTCATCTTCATATTTATTTCACTCATATTGATTATGCATATAACATAGACAATTATACAGATTATACAATTATACAGTCAGCTGCTCGCTGCATGTTATTCGAGAGAGGCAGTGCAGTGATCTCTTCGCAAAGGGGCCGGCAACTTCGTGCATATCTGAAAGCACAGTCGACAGATGCACTCCGTGTACTCCTCGTGGAAGCTCGTGTCTGAACAGGCCAGGTGATGATAGCCATAAACTACGTTTGCGGTATAGACATGCCGATTGTCGCAGGCGTCTTCAACCTCAATTTAATTATTTCAATAACCGGTGCGCAGTCTGATATTAGGCACACAAAGCGGTTTCTTGCCCGCACTGACAGGCAAAGTACTCGCTTCATGTACATTGTAAAACATCTTGCAAGCAAACCAAAGTTTGCCCGAGTGAGGTGTTTCCATACTTTGTCAAGACCATACATCAGTGTTGGAACAATCAAGTTGAGGTAGAAGAGTACCACTGCCGTCAGGACGGACATGCCGGGACAAATCCGATGAATTCTAAGGAATTGCCGTTGCAACGTATAACGTCGTTAGCAGCCAATCGACCCCCTCTTCTAATTTCATAACCTTGGTCTTTATGGCGTTTATTTCTTGACACAACGAACACATCCGCCAGAAAAGTGATGCGCTTGATGGCACGCAGGTCGTGATGAGCGACCATTAGGACATCTGCGTACATCACAACTGTGGTCTTTTGGGACTCTTGTCGAATGTAACTGAAGAATTAGGCAAGCAGAAGAGTGAAGGAGACGTAGCTCAATGGGTTGCCTTGCGGGGTTCCCACATTTTGCCTTACCTGCAACACTTTTTGCTCGCTTTGTACCAGTAAGGTGTCATCATCAAAGAAGCTCGAGTATACGCTCAGTAGAGAGCCACCAACCCTTGTGTGTCGGCTTGACTTTAACGACATGACTTTAACGGTAGATTTTGAGGTGCTTTGTCGAAGGCATTGACGCAGTCTGTAAGGACTGCATACAAATGGCTCCGAGTTTTGCCACACCTCGCTCTATCTCTAACTGAAGTTCACACCACCATCATCATCGTAATCGTCATTATCAGTGAAGTGAAACTAAACAACATCGCGACAGGACCAAATTGCAGTGCCCGCCGTGTGGGCATTTATTTTGCATTATAATATCGCACTGTAAATATACGGCTTTTCCTTATTGTTGCTCTATGCATGCCCTAACAAAGACAGCAAAGGTCACGTCACATACGTTGTAAGAAGGACCCTCCCCGCCATCACGTTTCCTCGCGAGAACTAAATCTGCTGCTTAGTTCAACAATCAAAGCAACAAGCGCACAAATCAAAACAGCTACTGCTGCTGCAGCTTCTACTATTATATTAAAGTTCCGGTATATCTATCTTTACCAACTAGAGAGAAGGAGAGAGAATCGATCATAGAAAGCTTCAAAAAATTAAGGTTTGTCGTCTAAAAGAATGTGGTTTTCTCAGCTCGACAATCGAATTAGCGGCTGTATCAAGTTTGTTGTAAGTGTATGTTTGAAAAATGTATGCTTTCAAAGCAACAAAATGAGCGTTACAAATATTCCAAGGTGCGCCAAAGTGAGTGAAAAAAATTGTTGCTAAATTCGCCTCTTTCTAATTGTAGATATGTAAGTGGCTTTTCATTAATGTGGCTGTTGATGACTAACTGTTCTGTGACAGGCAAACCATACAGTGAGCCTTATATATGAGCTTTCCACAACAGGACACTGATTTGCACAAGCAAAAGCAATTCGCATCTTACAGTGCCATGCCCACATACTTGTTATTGCCTTAGTGCTGCCACACAACTCATACTTTTCGCAGGAACGACTTCACCACCTATCTGCAGAGCGAGCGGCAATAAATAAGGTACAGCCTAAATATAAAAAAAAAAAAAATATATATATATATATATATATATATATATATATACAGAAATATATGTTAGTTAAGAGAACAATTTTTACTCTTTCTGCTGTTAAAAAATGGCACCTACATATAAAGTTTGGCGCGCAATTATGCTATTTTGCTGCCACGGTCGACTTGCACATTTTACCGTCCATGACTACGTGAAATGTGGCGATCGTAAAAGATTTAAAAAAATGATAACTGCTCGAACACTCGTGCTCTTTTCCTGGAAGAGAGCACTAAATTTTAACGCGAGGCAAATTTAAATGCGTTTCAAACAGCACAATCGTAGACGCGTCGTAGCTGGCAATTTTCGTTACAATGTCCGGCATGCGGTCTTTCGCCCACAGTATTTCTACGATAGGGGCCTAGATTTTTTACTAGAGACGGTGTGGAATAAGCTCCTGTACTGTCTTCAAAATGCAAAAACGCTCAAAAAAGAAATACAATCAAAGTACAGTGTTGAGCTAACCTTAAGAATGCCTGAGTCAGGAGAGATGTCGTGGATATGCGGTTGCAGCCCTCGTGTAACTTAGATAACTCTTTATCTTTTGTCTTGTAGTCGCCCAGTAAAGCACCTCTAGGACATCACTAGTTTGGCTCACTTGAGAACTATTTAGAAAGGAAACCTTGGAAGATTTGAAAGCTACCAAATATCAGCTTGACCACCTGTTGGCATCGAACAAACCCAGAAATTCTGGAGGGATCAAGTTGTATACTTTCTAAGAGAGCGTTGGTCGAATATAACATAAAATGACATGATGTTTGTATTATTTACTATAATAGCAGCGTGCAATTACAATATACATGGTGAATTAGCTCTAATAATGCGACTGAAATCAGATAGATGGTGGACAAGCGTTGTCCAGCGAACGACTGGCCCAGTATAGATATAAGTACAAACGTCTACAAACATTCTGTTACGATTAGCCGCTAGAAGCAGAAGTATGAACTTGTCTAGACGTCCGAGTAGCCAAACGCATACATATGCACACTTTGATCATCTATGTGGTCCATGTGGTGACCTCGCCCTCATTATGCCTATTAAGCCAAGGCAGCAGGCGTCCCACACGGTACTCCCAGGTTGCTTAAGCCCGGGGCATTAACCGTGTAGCCCGGGGTCAGTGAGCAGCACACCTTCCCCGTAAGGTAGTAGCCTTAACAGCCCTCGAATTGGCCACGACAAAGTGACAATATGAATTCGTTGACACTCAATCGATATCGTATGCCCTGCTTCCCATGCCAACAAAAGTGACCTCGGGCAAGTTACTATTGGGAGTTTACATCGTCTGACTAGCTTACATGGGGGCGCGTGAAGGTTCCCGCAGCACGCGGAAGTCGCGCGCCAGCAGACCACGCCGGTAAGAGAGTCATAGTTACTCCCGATATAACAGTATCTAAAGTGGAGCAGAAAGCTTCACGCCGAACGCTGCAATCTGGAGCGTAGTGAGATGAGCCGCGTAGATCACCGTCAAATCACCACGCGTTCGTCGTCGTGGCTGTTGTGGTCATAAGGAAAAGGTGAAACTCATCGCCATATCATTGAGCCAGCAGCCGAGCAGCTGCTGGTCGTCAACCAACGAATGAATTCGTCCGTCAACGGCAATGAATTGCTCTGGCCTGCTCGTGCCGCACGCATCTACCCGGGACGCGGGACTAGCAATCCAGGACATCTATGCAGGACATATACATACATACACACACACATACAAACATACTATACATTGATCTATACGCACAGGCACACAGACATATATATGCACGCGTACACACGAACTCAGGCACTCGGGAATGTATATGGGTACGAGGTGAGTCTGGATGGAAACAAAGTTACGACGATTCAGTCAGTCACAATAGTTGACTTCGTTCAGTGACCGCTACTGCTGCTGCTGCTGGCTGTAGGAAGTCAAATATTATGACTGCGGCACTCGTTGCTTAGAGGAGAGGCCCAACAAGGCCGGGCCCAACGGGGGACCGAGAAACAGCGACGTCGCCATCTGACCAGGTGTGACTTTGTATTGTGTCCTCGGATAGTGTAGTACTGTTGTTGCGGTCGCTGCGGGGACGGTGGCGGCGGTAGTTACTGCTGTCGCGGGCGTTGTTGTTGCTGTTGGTGTAGTAATTGTTGTTGTTGTTGTTGTTGTTTTTGTTGTTGTTGTGCTGTTGTTATTGTTTGGTGTTGGGTTGATCGAGTTTCTCAAGAAGGAACGCAAATAGTCTTGGACTATGTTCTCGGGTCTCTAATATATATGTACATACTCGTACAGGGGACACTAGAGCTGTCGAGTACCTGCACCAGAGACTATCGCTGGGCATTAAGCGGGGTAAAGCCGCCTCTCTGCTAGACTGGACACGCCCGAACCTGGAGGGTATGTGACATTTTCACTTATTTTAGCCGGTGTACACATTCATAAGGAGACAATTGTTACCTCTAAAATGTAAGCAACTAAAATAGATTATATATATATCTATATATATACTTGTATATGCATCCAAGTTGAAGCGATAGACGGAACTGCAGATAGTATTAAAATGTAATTTCGTTATTCATGAGGAGTACGAAGGTCAGCGTCTGTTTACGGACACTCGTTATTGATGCAACAGAGTGTACTTGTGCACGAGGCGGCACGGTTATTGCATACGAGGTAACATAGTGTATCAACTTACATATACATCATGATATAATAGTATTAAGGTATGTATTGCGTAACCTGTTAGCGAGAAATATATGATGTATTTAGAGCTGTAATCCGGACGATGCCCTGCGTAAATTTTGGTGGCGAACCTTCACAGCAGTTATTACGAAAAACTATAAGCTTATTTTTGGGAAGGCTAAGCCAGCTATTTTGTCCTCAGCTAGCTCGCACGTAATGTCCAGCTCTTCTTCTCGTACAGCCCAAGCGGGTAAACCACCCAGTTTGTTAAAATGTAACTGAAATATATTTTTACATTTGGTATCTTGGCGACACGAGTGCAAACAGTCAATTTCATACCACTCTAGAGGACTCTGCCCAGTGGAAACGTTATACAGCCTACGTAGTACAACTAAACCGGAACTAACGGGATATAACTGAAATTCCACTCATCTAACAACAGCCGATTGCTCACAATAATTATTGTACTTATAGCATTTATATACATTACGTTTTATGTGAGCGCATACACCATATCCGTTTCCCAGTGATATCTGAATTACATTTAGGTTAGGTTTTAAAAGAATTACGTAACTCAAATAAGGCACGGCAATAAGACTGCGTACGTCGTCTCGTAGCACCACTAGCGTCGCCACCAGCTTCGGCCATCATCAGCACCATCGCGACCTTGTCAGTTTCCAAACGCCCGCCCGTGGAACGATCTCAAATTCGTGAAACGACAGAAGGAAATGCCATGAAGAATGGTCTCGCGTAGACAATTTACGGGCGCGCGCAATCAACGCGGTCACACTACTGCTGTTGCCTGGTTGCCGTGACCGAAGACAGGTTCCAGAGCAAACGCAGCTACCTGCATCTGCTCTCGACACAGGAGGAATGGAGAGTGGGGGCGGCGAGAGCTCGCTCTGTGGGGGAAGAATGGGCAATCTACGGCAAAATTCCTGCACTATTTCCTGTTGTCGAATCGTCTTCGCCTGGGGCGATCAGGCGTGTATATATGGCGATATGCCGTGTCGGCAATTTGCTGTTGTTGTTGTTGTTGTTGTTGTTGTGCTGTTTTTGTTGTTGTTGTTGTTGTGCTGTTGCTGTTATTGTTGTTGTTGTGCTGTTGTTGTTGTTGTTGTTGTTGTCGTCGTCGTCGTACCTTCTTCCACCATCGCATCTCCGTTTCTCCAAGCGTCCACAGCAGAAACAATCATATCATCAGTATCATTCTACCCACCAGCAGCAGCATCAGCGGTATCAACAACAGGAGTGCAACCGGGAGGCGTATGTGAGCCGTGTTCATAAGCATTATGTCTACATTCTACTACATATTACTAACGCCAATTGGCTGCTCGATCAGCAGACGGCTGGGCAGGCGATACTGGTGTTGCTACAGAGAAGCACAAGTTGCCTGTTTGACGTATGGTGTTCGCCTACATTATTCGCCAGGCCGGCAGACGACGGTTGGTGTTCGATTACACCATTCGAGACGAATTCGCCTAATGAGTTTCGGACTATTTTCGACTATGGCTGGCGCGGCCGGCTGCCAAATCGTCCAGCGCCGGCGCTGTAGCCGGCCGCGTGTCAGAACCGGCGGCAGCTCTATGGATTCTTCATCTTCTTTATTTGCTGTTAATGTCGTTGTTGCTGATATTGAGATTGTTGTCGTTGTTGACGACTTGCTGTTGTTGTTGCTGCTGCTGCTGCTGTCGAACGGCAGATCGGCTAAGGCCATCCCGATCACCGTAGCTGTGGTCGACAACACCTCTGGAATAGGAAGGCGGGAACAGCAGTGGAAGCAGCGACAACAACAACAACAACAACAACAATAACAACGACAACGACAACAACAACAACGACCATGACAACAACAACAACGACAACGACACAACAACAACAACGACCATGACAACAACAACGATGCTGGCAGCTATACCACAAGCGAGTGTCTTTCATGTTGCCGCCGCTGCCTCAACGAGCGATGTACAAGTGTAGGTATCCATGTTGCAATCTGTCGCTTCTGATGCTATGCTCTTCTTCTGGTGCTACTGCTGGTTGTACTAATAGTGTTACTACAACTAAGGGAACATGTAGGCAAGGACAATCTGAGTAGTAGGCGGACCTGGAAATAGGTAGGTGGCAATTCCAAGACGCCGATATCGTGCGCAATTCGAACGTAGGGAAGTAGCATATTGCTACCACAAGCCCTAACACCACGATTACTACTATTACTACTACGAAATGACTACTACCTCCCTCGCGCGCGCGCGACAGAGGGCGTGGGAGAAAAAGAGAGAAAGCAACAAGATAAAGAGACTCCCGGAAAATTCTCACAAAGGTTGGGGGTAGTTCTTTCGCGAGCTACTACGACGACGATTGATGATACTTCTACTGCTGGTGCTGCGACTATTGCCCATCCGATTACTACAACTGCTGATACAGCCATTTCTAATAGTACTGGTGCGGTTGTACATGGCGGCTCAATTAGGCAATTTTCTGCCTACCGACCAGCCCGCTCAGGCTCGCCCGCGTTCGTTCGCTATTGTTGTTGTTGTTCTTGCTGTTGCTGTTGTAGTTGTTGTAGTTGTTGCTGCTGCTACCTCTGTTGCTATTGTAGCTGTTTGCTTACTTATGTAATTTCTGCTGTTATTATTTAGTTGTTGTTGGCCTCAGGTTAATGAGCTTACTTGATATCAGCTCCACCTCCAGCCCGCCTCCATACACGACTTTGACGATGCTTCATGCATGAGTGGTAGCAAGCTAAGTAAATAAAGAACATGCAGGTACACAACATACCGAAACAAGCCGTGCTTCGCAGCATTTTAAATATTTATTTATCCGGTAGAGAAGCCCAAAATCGTCGGCCTGCTGTGGTCGCACACATTTCAATAATCAAAGAACCTTATATTACCGGTATGAGGTAGTTTGAGAGGAAAACACGAATGAGGGTAGATAAATTGAAAAAAATGAGGCCGTGGAGAGCTATGCATGTATATATATATATATATATACTTGCGTACATGTACAGAGAAAGCCATGGAACACAGAAGATAAATTAGTGAATTGGGGAAACACCCTATTTTGGAGAGGCTAGTAAGCGGAAACGAGTAGAGCCAGAAGCACGACAGACGGAACATCTCACCCCATCAACCATGTTCACGACGCACGATGCGGCAGTTCTCTCGAACGGCAGCGAAGTACGGAAATGCGCCCGCTCCATTTCCATCACATCACACACAAGTCTGCCTTCTGCTCCTCAACCTGGCCAGCTGGTCAGCTAGACGATGGAATCACGTTTAACGTTGCGCGAAGAAATTCAACACGTTCAAGGAAAGCCCGGGCACGCTAGACTCATGAGACGGAAGGGCTCAATTTGTACCATATGTTGTTGGGCTGGAACGAACAGACATAGCAGTTCTCGTTATGGTCACGTTCGGTAGGGTCTCCCTAGTCACTCGATGCCTACTGAAAAACTATTTAAATGTTCTCTCTGCTTTGTCTACTCATCTAAGATAGTTTGTGTATTCATTCATAATAACAGTCAAACCCAAACCTCTGAACAATAGAATAGGTATCCTACATATGGATGCAGAGAGAGATATCCGCTCGCGTATTAGTCATCTTGACTCATTACTTGCTAGCTTAACTTAGCGATTTTCACTCAGGT
>QVRM01001726.1:0-27338 GCA_003439945.1 Dermanyssus gallinae
TGGCATGGTACATTGAAATCCCGTTGTATTGATGATTGAAAATCATTGATCGTAAATTTAATTCGCGTAGCCTGCAAAATTCTATAACGATAGACCTCTGTTTGGGATCATGCGTTTCTAGTAACCACGCTATTAATCAATGGAGCATGGATTTTATGCTTCTTTCACGCCAGCGTACAGCAACACCGATTGGGCCTGCATGACTACCGATGCTATACAAAACGCACAATGCTTGTTGCAGCAGCATTCTACAGTACATGCCTATTGCGCACTTACAAGAATTAAATTTGACCTGACTTGATTTAAGTTGGCATTTAAACAAACAACTTCTCTCCGACTGTCTACTGTTTACACACGGTGCTATACGCTTTACTTCTTTAAGATACGTTTGTAACAACCCCCTAACCAAACTGCGGTGATCAGAACTTTTAGATACAGTCTGTTTGACGCCAATGCTATCGATGTGTGCTCTTGATCATTAGACATTTAAAAATTAGTCTGTAAATTAAAAAAACGAATTGGGCCGAAATGGTAGTAACCAAGCATTGCCTTCGACTCGTTGTAGTTTTTCGGCACAACGTTCCGCGGCACAAGAGTCAAATGCGGATTTATAATCTTCCAATAGCTTAAACGTGTATTCGTTATTAGTGATGTTAAAAACGCTGAAGAAAATTCCATTAGTGGTAGAAAAAGGTGGGCCAATTAGACATAGAAGGCAGCCATGCCTTATGTCCGAAAAAATATAAGGCTAAAATATATAAAAAAATATATATTATATACTTACAATTGACAAAATCTAACAATTTCACTTGACGAGTTTCTGGATAATTTTACGAGCGTATGTTTTTGTTCCTTTCTGACATAGATCTAGACAACCCTGGAAGATATATCTAACTAAACAAAAATAGGTTTCTAAGCATTATTATTAAGCACCGGTTGTTATCAAGTAGAAGGTATTTTGTTACCTTCAATCGCATGGAATTGCCCTTAAATGCCAAAACCTTCTCCGGCCTACGAAAGGTAGCATACGCTTTTATCACTGCATATTATATATATATATATATTGCTAACAGATTATAGATGGTAAAATGAGCCTTGAGATCGTACATGCATTTTATTATTGAAACTAGTTTAGAAAATTTCTTTAATAGCCTTTTCCGAAGAAGCACCCTGAGCTCGCGCCGCCCCAGAACCAAGCGAAGAGATGATAGGAAATGATCAACGAATTCAATGGCACCTCCTCTCACATTCTCATAAATACTAAAGTTGTGTTAGGAGGACCCGTACAGCTTCGCTGGACATACACTGTTTGGCTTACTGTTATATTGTCAATCGGGAAACTGTAGATAACATGTGATCACTCCGCATAGCACAAATATCATAGAACGTAACCATTCATCTACGTTTAGACTAGTATTAGTTGAGTGAATTAGTTGAGTAGATTAGTTGAGTGAATTTCTAAGCATCACAACTTCGACTTCGACTTGACACAAACGCCGTGCGTACAGAGCCCAGAAAATTGCAATTAAAGCATGTTATCATCATAGAGTTATTCATGCATATGACCAACTCCGGGTTTTGTGTGTATGTGTGTGACTATGCTTGTTAGGAGTTATATTGTTATGAGACTAGGCATATTATCATAAATATGAGACAATATAACGTAGTATACGAATTGAAACTACAAACCGGTCTCTTGCCCAACAAACAGAGGCAGTACCGGCCCGGGCCGTTTAAGAAGTCGCCACTGACGAGAAGTGTGCTGAGGCTGCTTTTGTTAGATTATGACGAGTAATAGTAAAACTTAACAGTAGCTACAACACTGACGCAAACAGCAATACCGAAAAAAGAATCTCGACTTTTAGAAGGACGAAGCCTGCCCGTTCACCCGGTGGATTGATGCCATTTGTAGAAGCGGGAAAACAAACCGATCACCTCTCCGGCACAGTTACGATGCATAGACTGTGACTGCTCCCAGCCGACAGCGACAACCACTTTGGAGCTTCGAAGTATATTCGAATATGCAGGCAGTCGGCTCGAACACGTCTAGGTCGGTGGCCGAATTGCGGTCGCCCTGCGGAACGCCATTATAACGATAAGTATAAATCTATATATATATATATATATTATATACAAGCATTCATTACACACATACATATACCTGTGGCGGCGTAATCCAGAGGGCTAGAGCGCCCTAGACCACGTCGTATATATATATATATATATATACATATATATATAAAAATACTTAGTCTGTTAACATCAGTTGGCGGATTATTCTCCATGGGAACATATGGTTCAGAGTTCGTTTTGTCGCTACAACTTTAAGAGGATATTCTTCTCACGGCGCGTAGCCGTATGAATGATGTTAAGCGTGTTTAACATCGGTCATAATGACTTTTCTCATTGACTAACGAGCACATAACGATATACTACATCATGTATATACATATTTGGTGTGTCTGGCCAAGTTCAGGTGGACACATGACTGTCGGGGCTAGGCGCCACGTGCTGGCGAACGTGCAGTGGAGAGGGTAGATACGAGTAGTACGAGAAACGTCCTGAAGATTCGATAGAGATGTGTACTTGTACCAAGACGAATCTACCGCATTCGAGAACAATTTGTGAGGCAATAAGTACAGCTGACACAGAGTGCAGAATAGGAACTACAGATAATGTAGTGACACTCTACAGGTGACCGCAGGCGATCGTGTTTTCATTCCTACGTACTCGGCTAGTCTAAGTTCAATAGACTAAGTCATTAGATCAGTGTGTACAGTTCACGTACATATTAGTGGCGACGAAGATGAGATGGGCGTAACTAGTGCATACCTACATCAAAAATCAACTACATGTCATATATATATATATAGAGGCGAGCACTGCCAAGTGTGCAAACGTGTTGTAAATGATTGATAAATCATCACATATATATATATATATATATATATATATATATATATATATAGGAGGCAGCTACACTTACACGAGTGATATGTATAACCAGACAAAATCGTAGCTTTATGTATGCGCGCACTTCCATTGTTAATTATACTACTACAACTATTATGTTATGTATTACTACTATATTGATACCAGTTTGTTAATGACAAAAGCATAAGTTAGCGGACGTTAAGGCTAGAAAAAGGCATTATCATTTCTGTAACAAGAACATCATAATTTCTGTTAACTCGTAGATTACCTTTAGACAAAAGACAGATTTTTTTATCAAACATTAGGTATGTTCGTTTTAAACTCACACATCGTTCTTCTTGTTCTTTATGTGTCCGACATTCCCCTATATTCACTGGCAAAAGACAGTAGCAGTTAAGTTTCGACGAGGGGGGTCGATTAGCAAAAAACGACGTTCTTCGAGCCAGGGGCAATGAGGTACATTTCGTAAATAAATTTACTTATCTGGGAGTCACTATAACGTCGAATGGTAGCAGTTTCCGAAAGCATATAGAAAGCAGAGTGAGAAAGCAATTCGAGCAGCAGCAGCAATTAAGAACCCGCAAATGTAGTCAATACATACTGCGTCCGCCCTTTTTAAAATTAAAATATAACCAATAGCAACATTCGGTATATCACTTATATGGGATAAACTGGAAGAAGCATTTCCACAGTTACTAGATAGAGTCAGATTTTTATTTATGAAACGGGTTTTTGGTTAGCCAATTCTTGTAGGAACAAAATAGTTCATATCTTAGAGGGGGGTCTTTAATGACACAGGAATTACAACTTCGATGGGGGTTTATCTAGGACGAGACCGTTTGAGGCCTATACTTTGAAGTGGATGAAAAAATTAAAGGAAATCGATTTAGGAATATATAAAATAGTAGCGATGACAAGCACGGCCTGGCGAGCAGCCGGATAGAAAGAGCAGACATTTAACTACGGCGTTTGTAGCCCACGGGTTTCATCACGTGTTATGCAGCACAGAAGAATTCCACATTCCTCAGGAGTGTTGCAGGTGCACGAGGTGCTCTGCCCAGCGCGATAGATACCACGCCGCAGCATGTTCAGCAGTTCAGTCAATAGCTGAACTAGCAAGGTGAGAGAAGATCCAATGACGTGAAGAAAGCACTAGTTCTGTCTGATGTATATGTTTATAATTTTACCCAACCTGGGTGTTAATAAACCATAATAAACCGTAATAATTCCCCTATATGCTTGGCATAAGTCTGCCCAGATTTGCAGATAAGAAAAAAGGTGGCCCAATGCCTCCCTGGGTCACCTTAAGCACTTTGGCCGCTGCGCGGTCAACGTGTTCCGGAAGGCCTTGTCGTCGAGATACCGTCGAGACCTGGAGCCGTGCTCTCTTCTATCCGTTCAGCCATTTTCCGGATCTTCTCAAATATTACAAGTCAAATATATTTTTTATGCTGCAGCTTCGGGGTCCGATTGTCCCTTATTTTCCTTACCCCGGTAAGCGTCGGAAAAAGTAAGCCACGATTGCCTTTATCAGGTCACGTTGTATCGGTGCACAGTCGGTGCCCTCGGTGGCGCTTGGTTTGCTAATGAAGTTTTTGTAAGGCCACGCGCATCACGCTCAAATGTCGCGGTCATATGATTTCAGCAAAAAGTTTTTAACGGCGGTTCTTAGATGTAAGCACTCGACTTGCGCCGGAGTTCGGCCGCTATTCCCCGCCACTGCTTCTTTATCAGCTCTGTTCTCGCCCCCTTTCACCTTTCACCGCGGGTTTTCGTATGCTGACGCCGGGCTCTTATGCTATTTCTTCGCCGATAGTGTGCAGATCAGGTCCGGGGCACTGATGGTAAAATTAAAAAAGGCCTTCTCTATTTTGCCGACAAACATCGCGCTGTCACTTTCAAGTTGTTCGTGGCTACTGGATTCCGTTTGGCCAACCATTCCATCAAAGATTGCTTCCCCTGGGCGGTGCACCTACTTGCCAAAAACGCAGATGCTGTTTCAAAGTACCGCATGATTATATCTGGCTGTGCTTGAATTTAGTGAATTCCTGTCGCCTCCTAATGGGTACAAGTACCAGCTATAGAAGATCGCAGCTTAGCTAACATGTAATCAGGCAAATTGCGCGGCTCTTATTCCGAATGTCCTTGCGATGATTGATTCGCACAATACGTGAACGAATGGTTGATTCGTGCCTATTTGTTTGGTTCGTATTGTCAGCGGTTCGGTTCCATAATAACTGTACGATAAGCTCACACCAATAGCACCCGAGGTACCATTTTTTTGGTTCAGTATTATATTGCGTGGCCAATTTACAGGTATCTCGTGACGCAGAGGGACCACCCCACGGTTAGACGGTCCTTCTTCAATATCGCTTTTTCAATAGAGTATTTCTGTTGACAAGCAGGATGAAAATCGAAATTTCGTTTATACTTTTTTTGCGGGAAGCTTCAGTTGTCACCTCGGATTGGCCTTCGCTCCGATATTTCTTGTTTTTTTTTCCACTCTTTATTTAAGGAAGGATGGTAAAGATAGCCAAGGCTTATGCTTTGAACAGGACGGTGCCACATTCCATACAATATACTAAAGTTTAGGTCAACGACTCTACTTTATATAGAAGCTGAGTATGTTTGTATACTTTTCAAGTCTTGACGGAACAGACGCTGTATCACTGGGACTCAGCCACAATTTCGACAAAACTTGTGTTTGTTATACTAGACGTTTCAATAAAGTCGAGGACGGCATTTTTTTCAGATGGATTGCTTTATACACAATCGCCACGTGTTTACTTAATGAATAAAAAAAAATTTTGGGATATTAAGTTTAAAAAATATTTTATTTGTAATTTAAATTTTCCACTCTTGTTGGCACGTCCTATACTAATCATATTACGATTACAATAAAAAACCGTTATTGCTATGAAAAAAATATGCAAGATGGGAATCAAATTATCAAACTGCAAGGCATACCCGAACGAGGGGCGTTGGTTTTAACAATTTAGTTTTGCTGACACTGATATATATATATATATATATATATATATAGATATGTGGAGTGATCGCCAAGGAGTGCGGACGTGTGCATGTCGAGCTCCGAGAAAACACGCCTATTCGTGTGTGTGCAGGATGGTGAACCTAGGAAGTGACATACCAGAGTAATGCTTGTAACTCAGTGATCAGTTTGGTGTACTGTGTGTGACTATGCGACAGAGGCACGAGCAGCTATGAGGCTGTTAGGATCCACACGACATGGTGAAGCAAAACGAAACCAACCGGCGTAACGGTCCATAGCCTCCAAGCGGCACGCCGATGCCATTTAAATTCGAATTCCAACGGCTACTTAACTAAATTTGACGTTAGAACAGCTAATCTACGAAGTGGCGCCAACAGTGATTTCAATAACTCATCGCGTGACAGCCACAGTACAACCAGACACCGCTTTGCTATTATTTGAGGAGCAGCAATAATAATAGTAATAATAATATAATAATAGATAAGTATAATATAATAATAATAATATAATAATAATAATAATAATAATATAATATAATAATAATAATAATAATAATAATAATAATAATAATAATAATAATAATAATAATAATAATAATAATAATAATAATAATAATAATAATAATAATAATAATAATAATAATAATAATAATAATAAGTGAGAACGGTGACAGAATACACACGAGTAACTTTGCCGGATCCTTCAGAAGAATCTGGCCCAAGCTTCACACCTATGCAAAACCTTGCGACTACACCAAACCCCCTGGGGCCCAACAAAGTAACATGTCACCAATGCGGCCAGACCTTTGCTAGGCGAGGCCTCCGTAGACATGTCACAGTCAAACATGGGGGCGGGGGCACTATACTACTTCATGACGAAGCCGCGAATGAAGTCAATCCCGACCTCACGGAGTGCATCCAGGCCTTCTTCAAACATGGGAAGCTGGTTCGCATTTTGCCCAAGGTGGTTAGGAAGTCGGTAGCTGACGCACTGTCAGAGGTGTGCTTAAAAGTTGCCTTGGACAACGACGACGCCGCCTGGCTTGGACTTTTCTCTTTGCCCCAGTTGTGCTAAGGTTACCGGTAGGCTGCAGAGATACACGCTCTTTGGCAGTGGTCATTAGGAAGAATTTAGTGGAGTTCCGGCGCGGTGTTCGACTTACAGATTTGACTCTCCTGCTGACCGCGGGCGAGTCCGGTGGTAATGTTGAACGAAAACATTCACTCACGCGAGCCGTGTCGGCCAAGATGTCAGACGGTGACGTGTCAGGGGCAGCCCGCCTTCTTCTGAGTGACGACGTTATGGTCGATGAACCAGCCGCCGCAGCGTCGCTACGGGAAAAACACCCCCCCGCGCAACTGAACTTGTGTTGGCCGTCTCCTCCGCCCTCACAACTTCTACCTTCTTCTACTTCAATCAAGGATGTTCGCTATGCGGTGGGATCATTTTCAAAGAGCTCTGGCGCCGGTCTGGATTTTATCAGACCTCGACTTCTACAAGACCTTCTCTCACCGACTCTCGGCTGCTCATCCGACGGACTTAGCAAGGCCCTCGCAAAAGTAATCGATCTACTGCGATGGGGAGCTCCGCATCCAGGGTGGTGTCCCCTAATCTTCGGAGCGAGGCTGTTCGCACTAAAGAAGATGGACGGCTCGTTTAGACCTATTGCTTGTGCATCGGTACTACGAAGGATCGCGGCAAAATTGGCAGTGAGGGACGCTAAAGATGTTATTAGCCTAGCGGTTGGGCCTCACCAGTTGGGTTTCTCCACCAAGGGGGGTGCTGAAATAATGATACACGCTACAAGGGCTTTTATTGATTCCCGACTCGATCCATCTGTGCTAGTCAAGCTTGACTTTAAAAACGCGTTTAACACCGTCAGGAGGGATCACTTGTTAAAGGTGGTCGGAGATGAGGCCCCTTCCATTTATCATCAGGTGAAATTGGCTTACGGTAATTCATCGCACTTGGTCTTGCCCTCGGCACTGCTCACTTCGGCTGTAGGGATTCAACAGGGAGATCCCCTTGCTCCCCCTCTGTTTTGTCTTGCCGTTAAAGACCTGGTTAACACACTTGAAAGTCCACTCAACCTGTGGTATTTGGACGACGGGGTCGTTGGAGGGAACATAAGTACGGTCTGTGAAGACCTAAAGAAGATACTTAGTTTTGCCGCATGCAGCGGTCTGGAGCTGAACCCAATCAAGTGTGAGGTTCACATAATCGGCTCAGATACAGCTGATATCTCCGAAATACAGAATCTACTTCCAGGCTGCCGCGTAACAGACGATAACCTGGATCTACTTGGCGTACCCCTGTTTTCTCGCCAACTTAGACCGACTATCGAACGCGGGAGAGAAAAGCTCGAGATTGGTCTCGACCGTCTTCCCCAGCTGGGTGCTCACCGGGGGCTGTACCTTCTGCGTTCATGCTTCTCCGCGTCGAGGCTGAACTACCTGTTCAGGGGAGTCAATACTTCAGCCTTCCCGGATCTTTTGGAGGAAATTAACGCGAAGATGTGTTGTGCGCTGGAATCTATACTCAACTTGAAGTTGCAAGACGATTCCCTAGTTCAGGCCTTCTTACCCGTAGCCAAAGGTGGACTGGGCTTGCCTGAAGCAAATTCGCTTTCAGTCGCAGCACACATCGCCTCCCTGCATTCGGCGACTAGTGGCGTTGAGTCTATTCTGGACCCCCAGGCGGTTGCGAACTTCAAGGCCACGCTTGAACAGATCCAGGACGACGCCATTGCATTCTGCGGGTCTCAACCAGAGACTCCTTCTCTTCAGCGCGCGTGGTCAGAGCTGGCAAATGACGGTCGTTTGAGCGGCCTATGGGAACGAACAACCACGGCCGCTAGCAAAGCGAGGCTACATGCAGTCTCCTCGCCCGGTGCAGGTGCATGGCTGCACGCCCTCCCGAGCCCTCAGCTGGGTACCCTCCTAGATGATGAGTCTACACGAATACTTGTCGGTTTGAGGTTAGGAGCAGAGCTAGTCTCTCCACACCACTGCAAATGCGGTGACGAGGTCGACTCCCTAGGCCACCATGGGCTTTCCTGTCCCCAGAGTTCAGGCAGAATTGCACGCCACTCGGCCTTGAACGAAACGTTTAGCAGAGCGCTGCGATCGGCAGGGTATCCATGCATCTTGGAGCCCCCTGGTTTAGTCCGAGACGATGGAAAGAGACCTGATGGCATGACCCTGACTCCCTTTGAGCAGGGCCAAATGCTGGTGTGGGATGCAACCGTAACCGACTCTTTAGCCCCTTCAATGGTCGGTGCGGGCGCAGTTCGCCCTGGACACGCGGTAGCCCTAGCGGAAGCAGCCAAGTGCAGAAAGTATTCAGGCGTCTCTTACCCACACTTGTTCTCACCCCTTGCGTTTGAGACCTTGGGGGGGGCTGGGCTGCTCACGAAGAAACTGCTTAATGATGTCGGAAAAAGATTGGTACTCGCTACAGGAGACAAGAGGGCGGGCGAATACTTACTGCAACGTCTGTCATTAAACGTTCAAAGAGGGAATGCCGCCTCGATTAGAGGTACCCTGGCTAGGTGGACCAGCCCTAGCCTGGACCTAATGCTTTGAGTTATGCCCCAAGCGGGCTGTGCACATGTTCTTACATCACAATTGTATATCTTATACACATAAATAAATGATTATATATATATATATATATATATATATATATACAAATAAATATAATGTAGTTACAATTATAGTACCTGTATAAAATATAATACAAAGAAGTAAACTATACATACAAATACACTTGCAAGTCGAACATTTCATCTGTGATCAGCTATGTAAGACAAAACGAGGAAGTTGTTTCAGTAAGGAACCGACCTGTCCGAGCATGTCACTACCTTGACCCCATGAGTAGAGGGTTCCATTATTGTCCAATGCGAAGCTGGTGTGATCTCCGGCTGCAATAGCTATGATTTTATGACCATCAGTGTGAAGAGTTTCTATAGACGTAGGCATCTTCACGTCACTATCCTCCTGAACCTTCTCAGAAAGCGCCAGCATAACAGAGAAAAACAGTGTAGACGCTTAAACATTTACCGCTGAATGAGACCACAAAAAATTAAAAAGTAAATAATATATGCACGCAACTGAACGATGGATACCACCCGATCTCCTTTAATACATAACTATTCCCTCCACTTGTAAACACGCCCTCTTTACTATTACACTTTCTTCGCTCTTTTATCTGTTCTGATAGTTCTTTTAACCATTCAGCGCACAGAAAATTACAATTATGAATAACGTCGTCAACAACTAGTGTGTATGTGAGCTTGTGCAAGCCGTGTAAATTTCAGACAGCTTGAATCGGATCTTTGGGATATCAACTTTGCGGAAAATTCGTTAATAAAATATGAATCAATAAGTGCACTTATTGGGTACGTAGATCCTAGTATAGAGAAATATAGAACATCTCAATATTTCCAATAGATATACTATACTTTTATATAATACAATTGGATGTAACCTTAAATTGATATTTCATTGAAAGGAAATGAAGATGATTTATTATTTAATAAAGCAAAAACAAAAATACTAGTTTTATGTTAGTCTTTGTAAAAATAATAAGTTTTTGGTCTGTCAGACATTCTTGTAAATATATCAGGTCATAATAAAGGAGTTACTCGAGGCAAACTGGCGCAAAATATACGCACATACTTGGAAACTCGATATTCTATATTCGATGATATCAGCGGCTCATATTTGTATATTTTTGTGTGATATACACGTAAACTACACAAATCAAGTATGCAACAATTATTTAAACAAAAATTATATATATATTTTTTTATAGTCGTGAGGACGCAGTGAGTAGACTATATTAAAAACCAGCAAGTTAAAGAGGAGATGACGGAAATATTATACCTGCCGAGGCCGAGCCTCCCGTAAACTCTCCGTCCTAAAGCGTAGACATTGCCCGAATCGTCCAGAGCAAGTGTGTGTTGTTCGCCTCCAGCGATCTGCGTCCACCTGTTCATCGCAGCCAAGCATTGATTGAAGTCGTAGAAAACAGCGAAAAACAGAGAAAAGCGACGAAAACGTTAAGCATGCAGACCTGCAAACCATGATACGGCTCAAGATAATGCTGATACTGTATTCGATCTTTCTGCTGCAGCACATGAGAGGAAAACGATACGACACATTAGTACAAAACTCGTCGAAGAACAATTATAGTGCTTGCAGTATTCGTGAAGCATCAATGTCATTAGAGACTTGTAGAATATAAGAAAACCAAGCAAGATCCGGTTAAGCAATCTTTACGCTTACAGATACCCCTGCTACGCATACACAAGTGATGTGACGCAACTCGGCTTATTATCTCCGCCAAGAGGAAAACATTTTGACTTCAAAATTGGAAAATGACGCTCAGTTGGACCTACTATAGTTGTTACTTTCTTTGGTGCTTCCACCTGCAGCTGAATAGGTCTCAATAAATAAGTGGACATGATCATTGCAACTTACACTTTCCATAATTAACAAATATTCGACATTTTAACAATTGGAGGTACTTTTCAGAAATTCATATTACCCGTGTCTGAAGATATATATATATATATACTTAATTATGTGTTCGCGATGGAACGCAGAGTCAACACCACTACAAATAACTATGGCACAATTAGCAGCAATAAAAACAGCAACATCAAAGGTAACAAATAAGAAAAAACAATTTAAAGAAAATGCAGAGAGCATTACAAATGTTGGGTACACGCTGCCCTATTTATGCTGTAAATATACATGCAGGCAACAATGGTCTTACTTGATGCTTGGATCAAACGCTTCCAGTCGGACAAAAGTGTACACAAAGCTGTCCTCCATATATTCGTCCTTCATATCTCCCAGCTGGGAGAAATTATTCAGACCGCAGCCCCAGATACTGCCGTCTTCAGCGGAGCGTGCGAATGACGTAAAACGGCCTGTCCAGATCCGGTCAAACACAACAGGCTTTCTCTGGTGGAACGCGTGTACTCGGTGCGGGACCAGCATTACCTGGAGTTGTTCAACAGATACCAACCACGAACACAGGTTCGTTATCACGTTAGAAGCGTTGTTCTGGCTTGGAGATGCAGAGATCAGGATGCTCATTTGCTGACGACAGCATCGTCGTAGTACATTAAGATCGTATAGAGCCAGCTTTTTAACGTATGCTGGCTGCATATACTTGTTTAGCGGACCGGTAAACTAAGTTACAAGTCATGCAACGTCGGTACTCGAGAAGGTCTAAAGTTTTCGGGCTGACCCTCAGCCAAGTTTTAGCGTCGACGGAACTGTTTTTCACATTGCTTTATAGACGGACCCCCATAAATACAAATGTGCAACGGTGGGGCTCGAACCCGTGCACCTATGTGTCTCCTCCGGTTGCGAGGCGCAGCCTTAATCCACCACGCCACCGGGCTCGACACTCGAGAAGGTCTAGTCTGCTGATAGAGCGGACCTCGTAGAACCAGCTAGTAGGTAGTCGTAAACATACTAAGAAACTTTCCATACAAATACATTGAATAAAAGCATTCGGAGCATTTTACTATGCATTTATCTTGAACGAAATTGCTGTGGCTTATCTGAACGGAACGGGTTAAAAACGGAACGGGTGCTGTGATGTAGGCGTCTTTATCATGCTCCATCAACCACAAGTGACCAGTACGAATGAGCACGCGCGAAGATGTTTTCAGCCTGACCAGCTGCCCGGATTCAAATACATTGGAAGAACTTGGGTTGCTTCTACGACGGCAAGGTGTTCAGTAAAGACTTAATTTTAGATTATTTAATAAAATTTGCGCAAATTGAGTGGTTAACAGAGAGCGCGCTAGCACATGTGCATTTATCTGCTCAGGCGCCACGGGCTCATTTTTTGATGACATGCTTACCTGCAGGAAACATTGTTATTCTATGGGAAGCTCGCAGGGAATACACGGAAGGTAGGTGTAGGTGCTAAGGCAGGTGAGATTTGTAAATCTCAATAATAGTTGCGCCGGGTCGTTGATAAAGTTTCAGATGCATCGCTTACTAAGGTTTGGAACAATGTCCCGAACAGATGATAGGGGTTTTTAAAAGTAAATAAACTATAGGTGTAGTCTGTTACTTAGACTCGCAGGTTCAAGAGAAAAAAACTGCCTTATTGCGCCCGTAACTATCTATCTATCAGAAAAGTCTGTTGTCTTTATGTAAGGTTCTAGTAAATAGAGCCGCATATTATTTCAAAGCGCATGCGTTTCATGGTAGGTAACAGACAGAAAGCGCATTGTAACCACCGTAACTTATATAGGTCCTAATCCCCAAGGTTATGGCTGTTACGGACTGCTACAAACGTCGTGGCTATACGTGTATGCATTCTTTAAAAGTAACATACACTTTCTCTGGACGTACTCTAAACGTGATTGATTTGCGAGATTGACACATTGGCTCCTCACAACTATAGCATAAATTCGGCGATATATCCATGGGCAATATCCCTCCCCTCATCATCGTTGACAAAGCGCACCTCGTTGGCACGACGATTTTCCCGACAGCAGTGCGATCTTCGAATTCGTCCAAGCCGGCCTTGCTCCGAACATCCCATCGAGTACACATTCCCCTAAAAGTGTGTGCATACGAACATGAATATATATATATATATATATATATATATATATATATATATATATATATATATATATGTTTACAATTTATATATGTTCAGTCAGTTTACAATTTATATATATTCAGTCAGATGACAGCAATTGAGAGGAAAGCACGCGTACGCTTCGGCTAAGTAGCAGGGAATGATCTGCACCGCACGAGATGTCGATGATTGTCTCATGCATGAGAACCTCTGTCGGCTTCTGGAAGTTGGTGTTCCCGTTGACCACGGCTCCCATCGGGCCCTTGCTGTCCCGGTAGAGGCCCCAGAAGAACACTCGGCCGGTCGTCGTAAGAGCCATACTGTGCACGTTGCCGGCTGCCACCCTGGCTATCTGGAGTATTACAACAACAACAACAAAAAAAAGCAAACCCGTAGACACACATGGTTCGCAACCAGCTTTGTACAATATATATATATATATATATATATATTGTACAAAGCTATATATATATATATATATATATATATATATATATATATATATATATTTATATATGGCTACATAGGTGAAGCACACTGACAATTATGACCAACGCAGCGGACCAGCAAAGACTAATATCCGAGTAAATAAACGTTATTCGAGTATGCAATAATAACAGTTTCAGGGTTATAGGTTGCATTGTTTTGTTTAATTGAGCATAGACACTTTAGACGTTCTTGTCTAAGTAATCAACCTTGCTTAAGTCAACAAAAAGTAGTGTGATGTAAACCGGAATCTCTAAGAAGCACATCTTCAATGCACTGAGTAATAGTTATGTTGAGATATCTAGGGTTTTTCCCAGTCCTTGTGATAGCGCATGGCCGCTGACTCTCAGCAATATGATTTATCATCTAGTCTTGACAAGCATCGCTCCAATTCGATCAATAACAGAAATCAAACCAGGAACCGTGACAATCATGACTCGCGCACTAGACCTCTAGACCATGCCGTGTAATACAATAGGCCTCACCCATTGTTTTGTAACCCTTGTGGATCTTCGCTGGCTTTGTTCGGAACTATTGCGCTTTTGTAAAAGCCACTTGTTTTTTTGTTTGTTTACCGAGTAATTCTTCCTTGTGGCCGCGTAGGATATGACGCTCCTTGCGACGTTGTCTGAACACAACAAATATTCCCTACACCCCGATTCAGCACACAACAGATACTAAGGAAGTGTTGGATCTGACTAGCGGCTGTCCAGGCCACGCTACCTTCATTGCTCCTACTTTTTCTACAGGTGCGGCAAGCGTCGTTGTAAACTAGATGACAATTTGTCTGGTTTGAGTAGCCCGACACTGTATTGCACAATTCTGCAAGATAACCGTCTTTCTACAGCGATGTAACAAACAACACGAAAGCCGGAGAAAGGCATTGGCCCTGATTCAACAAGTCGTAGTATTGAAGAGGAGCACTGATAGTTTTCGTATGGTCGGTGAAGGCTTAGTTCATTCGATAAACTTAGCGTGTACCCGAGAACGGAGAAGCAAACGTTCTCTCGGTCTCCCTCAGTCGCCGATAAAATTGACCAATCATTTCCAGCAGATCTTAGAAAGAATGCTACAATCAGTTGCTAACTACACCTCTTCTAACTATCCTAACTTCACCCGCGGTGGGTAGAAAACGAGTAGAATTTCAAGATCTAAAACAACAACCGACTGCTAATCCAATCGAGGATTGCGCTCGCCGTCTACGCGGAAATACTGAATACTGTGAGAAGACAGGCGAATTTTTCGCGCCGCTACCGGTGCAGTAATTTTTTGTTTCAAAATAGTGGAAAATGACATGAGACATTAAAGAACATATTCAACACAAAGCGGACGCTTTCCCATCACTAGAGCAGATGCCGTCAAGCAAAGTTGGAAGATGTGGGCACGAGGCGGCTCTTAACGACAATTAAGTAGGGCTACGCCCTAAATAGAGCAGTGCCAAGAAAAGCTTCATTGCACACTTTCAGGCGATCGAGGATCATCGAGAGATAGTTAACGTAAGGAAGTATGCGCAATAAGGTGATTTCACGTCCGTTGTACGCCATCAAAATCGACCGCCCAGACGTCGATTCAATATACGTAAATATCGATTTGCAAGATCCAGTTGTGACAATGAATAAATGTGGACTCGGACTGTAGAACCTATTCACACGTGCGCACGCTCCGTAAGCTCGTCATGTGTCTGATATATTATGTGACCGGATGAAAGCATTTGGCCTGGCGAGCTGAGGATGAATGAGATCGAATGCGAAATCGAAGGAATCGCAACTAGTTGGTTACGCAAACCAGCTGGTTTCAGATAATGCGGCTCGATTTTGCAGCCGCTGACTTACACTTTTGTCTCGCAGAACAAGGATTTGAACACCGTCGTTCTGCTTTAGTTCAACCGGCTACAAATTGCCAAGATGAGCGGAGAGTTCAGCGCTAAAAAAATAACTTGAGAAGTCAGTCCACCGACGAAACACCCCTTTTTGAGCTTAATGCCGTTTTGCTACGATTAAGGAATCTCGGTCATCTACAGATGTTAACCCAGCATCGCTCTTTTCCCAGCGATCTTGACGCGTCAGTTTGTCCCAACTGAAACAGGTAGAACAGTAGGTTGGGCATCTAAAGAAAGTTCGACGCGCCAAAAGAAGCGTTTGTGAAAGCACCTCACCAGTGCCTAAACTGAGCAAACACTCAAGGACAAGATAAGGTGGCTTTGTATAATTTCCGCAAAAATTTGCTCGAATATTCAATTACCCTAGAATTTACAAATATTTTGAAGTTTACAAAAATTAAATTTAAACTTTTTGTTTCTTTCCGTATCATATAGCTTGAAATGACCGTGAGATAAATCTTCAATGCACCTAGGGCCGGACATGTTTTGACGCAGTTCCCCTTCATTTGGCCAGTACGGCGATGACTCAACCAGACACTGCACTGTATACACATCATGGCGCAATTCAAATAAATCCTAACCGACTACGTCCAACGTCCACAGCGACCCCGCCAACGGGATTTATATCAACTCTAACCCACCAAATCCAACGGCTACAGCGTTCGCGCCAAAACCTCAACGTACCCAACGTTCACCGACCGATACGTGTCTCTCTCCAAACAAGACATGTCTCAACCAGCCAGCAGAGAACAGCCACAGGCTTTCGCGCCGAAACTCCAACGTCCTCCACCATCCAAACGGTCATCGGCCGACACCGGGAGAGGGTCGACCTATGCCGCTCAATCCGACTCAAACTTTAACTTAACCTGTATTTCTATACGAAACAAGCACAAACCGCTGTGAATTTCGACCGATTTAGAAGCGGAGTCTGACACCCATTGGGGTGTCAGCACGCCGCGGTGCCTCGTGAACCAATAAATAGACCAAGCAGCATGGCTTAATCACCATCCGTTGTTCGGCTGCCCTTTGCATTAGACCTTATGCTGCGTGTCGTCATTCATCGTTCCTGAGTCGCACGCGCTGCAGTCGCCGTCCGACTAAGTCTACATCCCCGATTCACTCAGCGTAACTAACATCGTTGAACCGACTCATTAGCACCTTCAATGGTCGGTGGCGGGGCGATCTCAGCAGGCCACGCTGGTAATCTAGCCGAGGCGAAGAAGCTCGCAAAATACGCCTCAATAGGTTACCCACATGAGTTTCAACCGCTAGCGTTCGAGACCTTGGGCGGTCCAGGCAACCTCACTCGCAAACTCCTTCACAGAGTCGGTGAGCAGCTGAACCTCGCAACCGGAGACAAGAGATCTGCGGCTTTCTTGAGACAGCGCCTTGACCTCGACGTCCAACGCGGAAACGCGGCGTCCGTCCGGGGCACGCTGCTGAAGTGGTCCCAACCCACTCTATACGAGTAATATCCTAGTGCACACGTTTGCGGGAGACAATTGTAGCTCCATTTGCATTCTTACTAACATCGTTACAAAATTGAGACATCTAGGGCTTCCCCGACCAGTTCTTGTGGGAGCATGGCCGCTCACTCTCAGCGGCATAGTTATGTCATCTTTTCTCAATGAGCATCGCTCAAAGAAAATTCGACCAACAGCAACAGGGATCGAACCGGCGACATCCCGGTAGATGACAACCATAACTAGCACACTAACTCCGTAGGCCACTCCGCCACCCGGTACTTTGCCTAACGAATAAATTCTGTTGGCCGAACTTTTCATAAAGTTCTAATCAAGCACCTCGCTATCGGCAGGTAGCATTCAAAGCAACAGACTAATTGGCTCTGGAGAGAAATAAGAGCGAGTCGCAGATAGAACTGGTCAGACTATAATTAATCAGTAGCGGCGTTGTCTAGGGGACTAGTGCGCTAGCCATAGTTGTCATCTACCGGGTTGTCGCCGGTTCGACCCCTGTTGTTGATCGAATTTTCTTTGAGCGATGCTCATTGAGAATAGATGAAAAACTATACCGCTGAGAGTCAGCGGCCATGCTGCCACAAGGACTGTTGGGGAAGCCCTAGATATCTTAACATGTCCAGCTCTCGGTGCATTGAAGATATACCTCAGGTAAACTTCGAAGCCCGTAGGGACGGAGGATGGTCTAAAATTAAAAACAACCTCCTTAAAAAATGGTTTAATTCTAGACAAGAATTATTCAGTGGCGGCTAGGTCTAGGGGAGTAGTGCGCTAGTCATGGTTGTCATTTACCGGGGTGTAGCCGGTTTGATCTCTGTTGTTCATCGAATTTCTTCGAATCTTTGAACCATGCTCATTGAAACTAGATAATAAACCATACCACTGAGAGTCAGTGGCCATGCTGCCACAAGGACTGTTGGGGAACCCCTATATATCTTAACATGCAGATATGTCTCCGAATAAGTGTCAGGCCCGTACGTGACGAAGGATGGTCTAGAAATAGAAAATGTTTTCTAATGCTAGACTAGAGTTAATCAGACTAGGACTAGCCAAGACTAGTTCAGGCAACGAGTACATAGACATTCACTTGACTTGTTATTCACTTGCCCTGAGTTCCGGTGGTAGATCGACAAGCCTCGGCACGTAGTAACCCGTCTCCTCTTCGGTTTCTCTGCCCAGGGCTCCTTCATCGTTGCAGCCGAATGAGAACACATGACCCTGTAGACACCCACAATCATCGACGTGGCCATCGAACGCGTAATAAGTAATTCATAAGTCAGACAGCTTATTGGCGCCAAGATAGCGATCTTGAGTCTAAGCGAGGATACATGTACAGGTACCAAATGTTTTCTGTTCACCGCCGAACGGAGAGAAAAAGCGACAGCTTCGATGAAATAGAGCACACTGGATATATTACTGTTACGTAATAGACGATGAGCCCGGGGGGATTACAACTAAGCTAACGTAGAGTAATAACGTACACGCGTTTAAGATTTAAAAACAAACAAGTTTGCAACTTAAATCCTTGTGGCTTTCTTTGTGTGCATCTTTCTCTCTCTTCCTCGCTCTCGATATCCCCCCCTCTCGCTCTCTCTCTCTCTCTCTATATATATATATATATATATATATATACTGCTAAGTGTTGCGTCTTATTAAAAAAAAGTTCTGCTGCCTCTAATGTATGTTGCCTACGTTAGTTAATCTAGGGTTTCTCCGCCTATTATTGCAAATTCTTTAAATAATTATTTCACCCTATATTATAATTATTAATATGATGGCTTTTTGTAGCCCATTGCTATGACAGTTTTTTGTGAACCTTATCTATTTTACTAAAGGTCCAATTAACGTGTTCAGTGCAATCCTGGGTTGTCTACTTTGCATTCGCGTGTCCGTTCAGCCTAACCTATTTGCACTGCATTTTGTATAACGTGTCTAAGTAGTTGTGTCGCACGATGGGTCTGTGTTTGTGCGCCTATCGGTTTGTTTTTGACGTAAAAAAATGCTAATACCGTGTCGGTGAGCACAAGCGAGTGTAGAGCGCCCGCGGCGCAGGCTACAGGCTTAAACTGAATACTTGATGATGATAATGCCAGCTCCTTCACAGCGACGAACCGGGACTTTCCGTTTGGGTTATCAGGCCCGAGGCCCAGCTGGCCCAGTTCACCGTCTCCAGCCGCCAACGTTTGGGTTGCGCCTACAATTTCGGGTATCTTCGCAATACATCACAAGACAGTCGATTCCAATATATATACATTTATATATATATATATATATATATATATATATATAAGGCGAGCACTGCCGAGTGTGCAAACGTATTGTAAATTATTAATAAATCATCACAATATTTTTTATATATATAGGAACACTTTCATCGTCTCTCGCATTCTATCAAGACATACATGGACATTTTTGCCAACCATGGGAGCGCCATAATAAAAAAACAAAGCTCGAAAGACAACAACATCAACTTTAAAAACACGACTAGAATCTTGCGTTATAATTTTGTTTTATATATTCAAGTAAACGATGCAGAAAAATATATGTATGAAAATGAAAGCAATTTCCGTTTTAATGACAAATGTATGGTTGAAACAATCATTTTAAATTTGAAACGAATGCAATTTCATAGTGTGTATAAGTCCCGTAAGTGCCCTAAGGGCCACTTTATGATTTGGCATTGATATGATCAACTAAGCAATGATTTGCTGTGGGACATTATTCCACTCCTCGCGTCTGGCACTTATGAGCTCCGAAAATGTTGCTGGAGCCGGAGTTCTGGCTCTAGCTCTTCATTTCCTTCTCCCACATATAAATTGAAATAGGGGATTCCGGAGAACATGCTGGTATGTTAACTTAAACTTCTGCGAGGTACCCCGAAACATACGCTGTGCCACACTCCAATTAACGCGGTGCGTTTCGGTGGGCTGCGATCAGCTATGGCCTGTTTGCCTCGCAGTGCCAGAATGAGCCGTCGGGGCGGTGTCCATCACCTTTCAGTAGCCCTGGTGAATCCGTAATGCATGGCTATTTTCCATACATAACTCCTAGGACATTCGTCGACACTCACTGTTTTTGTGTAATATAAACGTTGCAAAAAAATGTAAACAATTTATTTAAGCGGCCACACCAAACGTCGCTTCACCTAACGAACGTTATATTGTGACGACGTCCACCCACTGTGTACGCATCATGGCGCAATTCAAATCAGTTCACTAAGAAGTACTAACCGACCACGTCCAACGGCTACAGCGTCCCCGCCAACGGGATTCAAATCTACCCTAACCGACCACGTCCAACGACTGCAGCGTCCGCGCCAAAACCTTAGCGTACCCAACGTTCACCGACCGATACATGTCTCAACCAGCCAGCAGAGAACAGCCACAGCCTTTCGCGCCCAAACCCCAACGTCATCCACCGTTTAAACGACCATAGAGCGGCCGACACCGCGAGAGGGTCGACCTATGATCGGCAATCCAAGTCAAACCGCTGTAACTTTTGACCGATTTAAGAGCGGGTTCTGATACCATTTGGGCTGTCAGCACGCCGCAGTGCCTCGTAAACCAATAAATAGACCGAGCAGCATGGCTTAATAACCATTCGTTGCTCGGCTGTGCTTTGCACTAGGCCTTATGCTGCGTGTCGTCATTCATCGTTCCTGAGTCCCTCGCGCTGCAGTACCCGTCCAGCTGAGTCAACATCCCCCAGCTGACTTAACGTCACACAGCAACGTTACAACATTTCGCAGCGGGAACTAAGGTCGAACAGGTAGGGAGGGTTTGGATGGATTCAATGCCATGCTTCTTTTGTCTGATCCTGCATGTAACAGTCGCCGCGTATACACCAGATTCGTGGTGCATGGTTATCACTACCTGGTTGCACTACTTATCTCGCCAAAATAGTAAATGAAATAAAGAAATATGAAGACAATTCAAGAAGAGTCTATTATACTAAGTTGAATAAATGTAATGAGTGAAATAAACAGAATTGAATTTAACATGTATCCACTACACGCAAATTCTCTACTATTTGCAAATTAAGAGGAATAACTTCCATTGTCATGATCCACAGTACTTCTCTGATAGCTAGATTGCGGTTCAGGTAACAAATTGCCAGTATCTCTAAAAACACTGGAAGCGATAGGCTGCGAAGGCGAACAATTTATTATATGCCGTAATGTCCTTTGCCACACCCCGAACGAACGTTAGGTTCAAGGCGTTCTCTCTTCCGTTTAGTATGACACTAAGAAGACCTGCACTCCATCAAATACCCAGAAAGAAGTCTTAGGACTTCATGTAAAGTTCGTAAATCGGTTAAAGTTTTTGCTCTAGTTACACTTTTTGTTCTAGCTCGGTTTCCAGTTAGGTATTATTGAACGAGGACACTTCTATTGCCAGCAGCGGAAAAGTCAAATCTAGTTTTGACTGAGCGAAGCCATGCGAACATCTTGTACAGTACGTCATTTTAAGCCTGGCCCTTTGCTGGTATTACCTATAAAGAGACTTATTCTTAGAGACTTGACTGCATTCCCTGGACATGACCACTGGAAGATGCCACTTTATGCCAAACACTTTAAAGTCATTATGTGTCCGACATACTTGTATTTTGCAGCGAACATTTGATTCTTTGTTTTATCGTTGTCGGCTTGTCGTTAATCTTTGTCGATTGGAATCACAATACAAGAATAAGTGCTTCTTTCTCTAGTAATGACAATATTGCTTCCAAGCAAGATGAATATTATATGTAACTAGAAAAGGTATCATAGTCTAGCCCATTGGCTAATACGAAACACTGTAGCAACAGTTGACTTATTTACTGACTTGAGTACTAAGTTTTGCCCAAAGTCAATCGCGCAACTAGACACTTTTTTTTCTTTCGTAAGGCCCGTGTACGGTTTTTTCATGTCATGGCTGATTTTTAATACACTACGGCATTTACCTTGTCTAAATTGGAAACCATGCAAATCAATTTAAGAGTGGCCGGGACCGAGCAAGATGGCTTAGTGGCAATGCCTTGCATTCGGGAGGCCTGGGTTCGAGACCATCTTGCTCGGTCCCGGCCACTTTGGCAACTCATATACAAGTAGAATGCATGTTGCTTCCCAGTTAAGTAGCTTATATATAGCAGTAAAAGTAATACTGTTTCGATGGGCTCGTCGACCGCACACACTGCCCTGTTCCAGTGACGCGACGTCGATACGTGGGATAGTATATGGGTACTTCGATAGGCTGGCCGAGCCCTCGTCATGGATTTAGTGGCTGGTGTTTATCATCATGCTGTTGCCTCCCTATATTGACAACACCCGTGTTCCCAGTGGTTGTTAGTGATGCTTGTTAGTTAACTTACTCGTTAGCTAACTCGTCACTAATTAGATGACAAGACACTTGGTTACCTATTATTATGAATACAATTATGGTTTATGTTCGTGCCGTTACACTCGCCATGAATGTCGATTCTGTGTAAGTGTTTTTTTTTGTATACGGATGATATTACTACGACAAGTATACCGTAATTAGGTAGCACAGTAGCAACTGCGAGCAATTGGCCGAAGAAGGTTGGCGACTGACAACAAAACGCGTTCTAGTACCAAGCTAGCATCAAGTGAGCTACAACTACTCGATTCCAACCTCAACAACGGGGTCCGTGTTCTGGTTCGAAAAGAAGACATGAGTTCTTCGACGAGCAGCCTGCGTAATGCTCGTTCCGTCGGTCGTATTCCGAGTGCTGACACTCACGGATCTCGGCCTTTTTCTGGGCTTGCTCCGTGCTCGAATTCTCGGAGAACTCGTGGGCAAGTGAACGGTGACTCCTCTGCGGGATTTTTTGCCATTTTCTGTCTCGATATCGGACCCGCGTTTTTGTCCGCGTCCCGGTAGAGTCATATCGACTGGCTTTAGGAAATTTTCCGAATTGCCAGTCGAAAGCATCACCTAGAACTGTTTTTGTCTCTCCCCTCGTCAATGTCTGAAAACGGTTAGATTCACACAAAATTTCAAATTGATCATTTCATGGCCAGTCATGTTAAAAATAGCTGCTTGAAAAAATCATATTTCGATGGAGTGAAAAAAATTGGTTTAATGATTCCTTTAGATCAGAGGTCGCACTAGAATATTACATAGCGCAAATAACGCATGTTCGTGAATCACGCGACGGTTGTCAAGTTGCATCAGTTTTGTCTATTTACACTTCCATTCAGAGAAAAATGGGCTTTGTCGAGAAATATTCTTTAGATTAGGGCTAATCCAACTAAGCATATGATGGCTTTGAGGAGCTGTGAACCTTTGCACAGTTGTAAATAACTTATTCAAACAAAAATTCCTATTTATTCTAGGTTAATTTGTTTTAGAAACTTGAGTAAGGTTAGTTTAATTTTCTTGAAACGTTGACAAAATGCGTCATCCAGTCTGCCTATAGAGATTCTAGTCCCTCGTTTTCAGTGTCCCTAGAACCGATTGTGTTGCAGTCGGTTGGGTTTGGGGGGTATCGCAAAAAGGCATTTTGCCTCGTTGAAGGTCTTTGATTACGAGTGGCTTTCATCAGTATGTCGGTGCCAGACTGCTGCGATATGGCACAGTTAAATTACTGTGATTCAAATCAGAGAAACGCAGCAAAATTTTGTGAACAAACAACTCATTTAAAAACCTAGACATTTTCATCATATCACCTTAGGATAGTCAAATAAATAGGATGAAAACAAATTTTATCACATACTACCACAGGACGGATGTAGATGTGTAAGGTATTTTAGCGCGAAAGTGAGATAGATGTCAAGCCGCGTTGTTTTCGGCAAAGGTTCAGTCGACAACGAAAGTAGCCAAACGGTAGATCGCTAAAGAGCTTCATGAAAACTCATTTCTATAAAAAAAATCACAATGTATCCAGTACGTGGTATGTTTCATGTTTCAGCATAATAAATACCTATCTTCTCACTTACGCATGCAACGGAATCGCACTTAAAAACACTTGGTAGCTGAGTTCTATTGCCCGCGAAAGTGTTACACGCATAGGCTAACGGAGTACACACTGATAACCAACAGTGGAACAACGGGATCGACGAGCACGTGCAGATGCACGATCGTTTTCAACAAATAAACATTTGTCACAAGCACAGGCAACCTTTTCACGAGACTTTTTTTTGGTTAAAGTCGTATCAAACAGCAATTCAACGTCCGCTAAAGTGTATGTAAAGCCTACCTAGCTAACAAAAAGATCGCTTTTTCTCATTCTGTGGACGTGGCAGTACGATGTGGCAAAGTGCTCAAAAAAAGAATGCTGCGCCGACGCTGCACATACGCCAATCACGTGCAAAGCCACAGCACAGGAAACGTGCTTCCCAAACCGAGGATGTTAAAACAGCTGCGTGCAACGCAGTAGCGTAGTCGGTGGTTCTCGTGCCACCATTGGGCCTCCTATTTGCTCGTGTCTCAATGCGCGCCAATGGACGTTTCGATTTTTCATTTATTTTGTTTTGTCAATAATAAATTAGACGCAATTCAGTGATTGCGTGGCAATTAAGAGCAACGTAAAATACTACTAATAGTGGAGACACTAGTGAACACGAATAGGTGACAATTCCACCGATAAGTTGTAATTGTAGGTTGTTGGTGATAATGCACCGATAGAAGAAGAGAATCATCGTCTCATATTAACAAGCATATTAGCGCGCAATCTATGCCGGCATTACTGGTTGCCTTGAGCTTGTGCAACAAACAGGCGTCACGGCAGGCTATGTATAGTCTGTCATTGCTATGTTAGATGCCTTCTCCCAGCTTTCTCTGCGAGTAACAACTCTATCTACACTAACGACCATCTTACGCCCGAAAATGCCAAAGTCTATTACCAGCTACGTAAAGCTCAAGGGCCAGAGGAAAATCTTTGATGCTCGGACTTCTGACTGTCGGTTGCAGATCAAGACAACGAGTAACTCGCCGTGGAAGGAATTCACCGCAGACATGGATCTCGCTGCGCTCGGCAGTTCAGCAAACAGATATCCCTAATGTATCATGTGTAGTCAGACTGTAGATATATCGACGTTCCAGTGCAACTCGGATGCACTACTCTGTATACATTGTAACGTTAATGGCTTGAAAAAGCATATTCATGATGTAGAAACCATGCTATCTTGTCTACCACGGTTGCCATCGTCCATCCTAGCAATATCCGAAACAAGGCTACAGTCGGTAGCATGTCCGTCACTTAAGTTAACTGAGTACAACTCCTACTTTAGTTGTAGAGAAGGTCGGGGGGGAGGAGTGGCACTATATGTGAGGAGTGATTATGTTGCGCGAGAACGTAATGATCTCAAATTCAAAATCTCAGACGATCTGCTCTGTGAGAGTCTGTTTCTGGAAATAGAGGGTGGCGCTGAAGGGGACACCACTATTGTAGGTGTCTTCTATAGGCAGCCGAAGGGAAACCCAGCGCACTTTGTTACCTCGTTGGAGACTCTCTTGTCAAGAACCGGTAATAGGAAATCCATAATATTCGGTGACGCAAATCTCAATACAATGGCGGAGTCTGTCGAGGCACAGGAATTAATTGAAACTTTAGAACAGTTCTGCAATAAAGAAGTTGTCAATGTTCCAACCAGGGTGGCAACCACAATACGTAGAGGAACCGCATATAGCACTTCCACTTGCATCGATCACATCTACACTAACGTGCAGACGTTGTCGTTACTCGCATCTGGAGCTCTCACAACTACCTTCTCGGACCATCACGCAACATTTATTTCTGTAGTTTCTAAGAGAATAGGCCGACCTGCCTCTATGACCTATAAATACAATTACGACCAAATATTGGCAGAACTTGCAATAACTAACTGGAACGACTTATACGATATCTCGGATGTAGATGAGGCGTTTGCATGCTCTAACGAGAGAGTGATGGCGGCAGTGACTAGAGGCAAAAGAGAAATTAGGCAAAAGTTAAACAAAGGTCAGCCACGTAAGCCATGGGTCACTGCCGAGCTGCTTGAAATGATAAAGGAGAAGGAGGCAGCCTATACGGCGTATCGCAGTGACCCCAACGCCCGCAGGCGTCAAGCGTATGTTAGACTGAGAAACAAAGTTGTCTCGTTTTCAAGAAAGTGCAGGCTGGAGGCTAATGGGAAGATTGTTTGCGATAGAATACAGGAGAGGCGGAGCCCATGTGAAGCCATCCAGCCAGTCATGGGAGGTGCCCAGGAAAAAAGTGTGTCAAACTAAAGATTGATGATGAGATAGTCACAGACTGTGTACGTTTTTTCTAACATCCTTAATGACTATTATGCAACTTGCGTAACGGCTGACACCGAATGCTCGGCCGCTTACGAGGTACCGATGTCGATACCTGAACTGCACGAGCCATTTTCGCCTAGGCCGGTCCCTGTGGATCGAGCGCATTACCTGCTGAAAGGGTCACAATTTGCTCGGTGGGAGAAGGTCACATACCCTCTCAAGTCTTGAGACACTGCGCTGACGTTATTGCTGACGCAGTGGCATTCATAGTTAATCTGTCGACACGTCAGGGGATCTACCCTACGGCCCTCAAATTATATCGCGTTGTACCACTGTTTAAAGGCGGTGACAGACTAAGCAAGGAAAATTACAGGCCGGTCAGTATCCCCCCTCCAATGTCCAAGATTTTCGAAAAAGCTATATATGAACAGTTTGAACGAACACTTTGAGATGTTTAATGGCCTAAGTCAGCGTCAGTTCGGTTTTCGATCCAAAATGTCGACGACTGTACCCATCATGGATTTTGTTGAAGAGGTTCGCAGAAACCTAATGTTAAAAAAGACAGTCGCCGGCGTATTTATAGATCTTAGAAACATATTTAGCGTAACAAAACATGCAAAGTTGACCTTGTTTGCGAACGATACCACCGCCCTATTCGTCGGGAACTCCCCAACTGAGGTAGAGGCTATGGTCCGCGAGGGCCTTCAGAGGTT